>CABFOQ010054281.1:70855-92613 GCA_900660455.1 Gephyroberyx darwinii
AATGCAGTGCAACAAAATGGAGGGCGAGACGGGGGTGATATTTATTATTCCCTATGTTAGGTTATACAAAGGGGGGGGTGTGAGTCCCTGGCTGGGTAAAATAGTGGCCGTTAATAAGGACCTGCTGCCATTGGCAGCAGGCTGAATGAAACCAAGAGTAATGGGCAAGAAAAATAAAACTTGATTCTCCTTGATGTGTCTTTGGGTTTGAAGTCGAGTGTCTTCACCTTTGGACGGTGTCCTTTGTGTATGCATAGATCTGTAGTAATCTCATGGGGATGCAGTCATGAATAGTGAAGCTACCATCTGGATCTGTGTTGGGTAAAGCGCACCACATGTTAAGTGACCACATTCACATTCAGCGGGAATTGCAGAGTAATTACTACATTGATTAGTGTTCCTACACCGTCAGGCTAAGTATTCAAGTATTTACAGAATTCCAATCAATGCACTTCTTCCTAATAGTGCGTATTTATTGATATTTCCTTCATAAGAAGCGTTAATAGCATGCACGCTTGAATTTAATTTTGTCTTTGGTGCTTAATGTCTTTATGATCTGTCCCATTGGACTAAGATGAAAGCGTGAAATGAAGCAGCCCCATAAACAAGCCTCAGAGGAGAACTTGTTCCCTACAGCAATATGTTCGTACCAACACAAGGCTCCTATTTGTATCTTTTTTTCCTTTTGTTGATTTGCTGCAGTCGCCTATTTCCCACCCTGTGTGTGAGTCTGTAGGGAGAAGGGCTGGGACAACAGAATTTCACAGTAATTCTGGTGTGTTGCCGGGGTCCCACTCTTCCTCGTCTCCCTTCTCGGGGGCTCCCATGATTTCCAAACAGCTGTCGCCACAGCCTATGCCAAGACCCATCCACCACCAACCAGTCACTAGCCAACTTTGTGTTTGGATCTCAGCAGCCCTGTTAAACAGCAGCGTTTGCCAAATCCACTCTCTTTCTCTCTCTATCTCTCTCTCTATATATGTTTCTCCCTCTAGCTAATAAACATTTTTTCCTTCCAGTAGAGCCCACCAGCTTCAATATGCAGCCTAGTAGTACCAACATATCCATTTTAAACCCCCCTAGCAGCGCTCTCTTTTTCTCTAAAAAATGAACTCTTGTCCAGTATTACTCCTCTATACTTTTCTACATCTCCCACTGGAGCCAAGCTAGCATTTCTCTGTCTGACTAGAGTTGTTATGTTAGTAAACCTGCTCTCCATAGACACTCACTCTATAAAACATTATACTGGAGAGAAAGGTAGAGTGACACAGAGAGACAGTGATGGAGAGGGAGAGAGAAAAATAAAAGCAGGAAAGAGAGGGAGAGGTAAAGGCAGGGAGAGAGAACACATTTGTGAATAAGTGCAGAGGCAAGACTTGTTCAGTGGTGGATGATGTAGGAAAGAAAATGACTAATGGATAAAGTAAACTAGTAATAATATAATAATAATTTATTTTACATTTATCAGAGCATCCCTCTCTGCTTTTGCTCACAGGTGTTCATTACTGGAGAACGTGGCCTTGAGGACATTGAGGATTTGTTACAGTGGAAATTTTAACTGTAGATCAAGCACATGTTTCATGTCACTTTAAAAGGTGCGCAGTTAACACTCATACTTTTCAGCTGTTAAATGACAGCCACCTTTTTTGTGTGTACGTGTGGATATCAACAGATTTCTTGAGAGTGAACTGAATTTTCAAAGGCAAATTCCGCAAGGTGAGAGATTTCACTCCCGCCTATCTGGACTGTTTCTCATTAATCAGTATGCAATTAAGGAAAGGAATAAAATTTTTTATTGTTTTGATAAAAACTATAATCCTCACACCTTAGTTGTGACTTTTCACATAACTTCCGCAGTCATCTTCTCGTGTGCAAATGAGATTCACATGACAGCACATAAGGGTAGTACAAGTAGTTCTAATAATACATAAATAGTAGTTAAATCACAAGAGGCTAGGATTACAATAAAACACATTTATTAACAACATGAGAGAATGTGCGTGTGCATAGGTTTGGCGTAGACTTCAAGAGGTATCCAGTAGGGTGAAGCTCCCTGGGGCAGGCAGGCGACAGGAGAACCCCCCAGGCTGAAGATCCGACCCTTCTGGATATCTGATGGAGCCGTGATGCTGGTGGTGGTGGGGGAGGAGGTGGTGCGTGAGACTGGTGTGGTTTAGGCAGCTGAAATGACAAAAACACGGAAGCAGCTGAGGGGATACAAATAGAAGGAAATGGTTAGTTAATAGTAGTGTAAGTTTAACAGTAGATAAAGCACAACTTGGCCTGGGAGGAGAGACAACAATAGATTAGACAACAATATAGACAACGTAGATTTTACAGCATTCCTTGCCTATAGATAATGGTATACCATGGCTATAATTCTAATTTAAAAAAATCCATATTAACAATAACTGAAAGGAAATTGTGAAATATACAGAAAATTCAAACTAATGTTCTGTGCATACATGTCAAACTTTCTCAAATGAAAAAAAAAACACTACTCATGCCATCTTCAGGTGGTGGCTGTAACAGTTTCACAGATATTAGACACAAGAATGAAGACAACGGGGATGGAGGAATATATAGGAAAGGATAAATGGAGTTCAGCTGCCTGTGGACACGCCACCCAGCCCCCCGATTTCCACAGTGGCTAACTAAGGACAGGACTGGGAATAATGACTGGGAATAATTTGAACCGTCATCTCTGAAAGGAGTTTCATCTGAAGAAGCTTCCTACTAATTATGTGCTCATTGCTGTTCAAGCCTGTGTGCTTTCACTGACAGTGTGAATAAGTCCCTAGTGCATGTATATGTGTAGGCGAGAAGAAAGTGTTTATCTTTTGATGAATGTGTATTGCTGAGATTAAGCATTGCTGATGATATCTTTGCACTCGAGGTTATATAAATTACTTTAAATGTTTGTTAACGTGTTGTATGGGAGAGCTCCGAGGAATGTTATTAAAGAGACTGGGAGCTGGTGCCTCTCTACCCAAGCTCCCAGGGAATATTATTTGCCACATATTCAATCATATAGGTAGCAGTGAAAATAAGTTGTGGGGTTTCTGTGTTTGAAGTAGGTCAGAAATTCTGTGCTAGTAATGTGCTGGGACTCGATAGGTCTCAGCAGGAGACGTTTTCTCTCCCTTGCCAGTTCAGGATCGAGGAGTAATTGAGCACTAGATGATTCTACTCCTGGAGATGGTGGCAGCCATGGAAATGTCCCCTCACAGACCAATAAAAATGTCCTCTCCTGCTTGCTGTAATTGGACCAGGGACAGTGGGTTGGGTTGTGGCCTGAGGAGACACCTGTGGAAATGCTTCGCTCAATACACCACCATTAACAGACTGATGAGACAGGGGACAGACTGAGAGAAAGAGAGACAGAGAGAGAGAGATGCCGATGAGAGAAGATGAGAAATAAACTGTACTAATACTATTGCACATTGCAATTGAAATAGCACCAAATATATAATTGCTGTGAGGCTTAGTCAGAGTGAGAGGGATCGATGCCCCTCATCACTACTTAACTACTAGCATTAGAAGTAAATCTAGGAGTTGGAATAAGAAAGAGTGGGCTAAGTGATTTAATTGCCTGTTTGGCACATCTTTATAATAGACATTGGGACTCCATGTGTACATGAGATGGGACTATTTCAATGTACGATTGCTACCAGAAACATCTGAGTTAAATTTCCAACCATACCAATATAATTTAGCATGAGGAACTGAGATGGAAAATAGCATACTGCAAAAGCAAACACATTTATTTGCTTGGTGTCAGTGACCCTCTTTATAAGAATTCTGTACACATTCAGTAAACCCAGCAAAGGTTCCTTGCATCCTCATTGACTCAGAAACCTATGTAGAGAGTTTAACAAAATGTTTTTTCTCTCAGACATCTTATTACAAGTGTCTAATTGTAGAGCAACCACACGTGTCATGTTGTCAATTTTTTTTTCTTTGCCAAAAGGTTATTCCAGTAAATTAGAAAAAATGTCAGCACACAGAAATAAAGAAACAAAGTGATGAGTAGGATTAGACAAGCTTCGGAGCTAGAGGTCTGAGGCTAGAGGTGACTAGGATTGCAGTGTATTCTTGTGGACACAGTGCTGACAGAACAAGGTTTTTTCTATCTTGACCTGTACAAAAGGGCACGATCCCTTTCAGCAAGACCCACTCTTCATTTGGGTCATCTTAAAAAGACACAGAACATAGAGAGGGGACTGATTCAATTCCCTGCACATAAGGTTAGAGAATGTGGGTAGCAGAGAAGTAAAGAACAGATTGAGATAAAAGTGAACGAAAGAGAGAGAGAGAGAGAGAGGTAGACAAGAGATAGAGAAGATAGCAAGTAGAGGGAGAGGCAGGCGACAGATAGAGCAAAATAGGTAAGGCATTCACACTCAGGCCCCATTCAAACATTCAGCCGGCTTCTCTCTTCTGCTGCATTCATGGTGCACAGCCAATTCCAGGCGATAAGCCGGCTGTGTGCTTCTCAAGGTAAGGGAGTGAATAGAGCAGTACAATCCGACGCTGAGGAGGGACAGAGCCTACACACGGTGGCCAGCCTGACCTTCCTTACGCCAGCTTTATTTCAGCAGGGGGGGAGGGTTTCATAAAGGGATTATTCCGCTTAGTCACCTTTGACCTGTCTGGCTGCCTTCCATAAGGGCTCAAGCTGCCTGTCCATCACTCAAAGAGAAGCAAAAAGAGAGAGATAAGAGAAGAGATGGATACATCCTGTGCAGAGGGATTAAACCCTCTGTTGCTTTGCTGTGGAGAGAGGGGAAGGAGAAAAGGGGGATTTGACAACTGAGTTGAGGCCGTTGCCATCTGCACCAGTGACTCAGCATGTTGAGGTAATATGGACGAACTACGTTGACCTTTTTCATCAGCCATGAGACAAGGGTGTTCAATTTTCTCCCTCTCTTGATCTGTCAAAAGGGGGGTTGAAGCCCTGAGGAAAAAGTCAGCCGCTGAATGCCAAACACCTTAACCACAGAAGATGCAATTTTTGAAGGACCATCATTTTCCAATATTGGAGCTATTCATTTGAGTTGGAGAAGGACTTCCAACCTTAAGAACTCTTCATTGAGAGGTAATAGGGGTGACTCAGACATGAAAAAAGCATTAAACAGCCCTCACCTGTTAGAATGACTCAAAAAACTAGCACATTGCTAGTTACATGCTTGCCACGCTTGGCATACAATTCTCGAGATCACTCACTTCTTCTGCTGCTCCTCCAAATTGAGAGGAGCCAGTTGACGTGGTCCGGGCACCTGGTAAGAATGCCCCCTGGGTGCCTCCCTTTGGAGGTGTTTCAGGCACAACAGTCTGGGAGGAGACCCTGGGGTAGACCCAGGGCACGCTGGAGGGACTACATCTCTGGGGCTGGGAGCACTTGAGGTTAGAATATGGATGGATGGATGAAAGGTAATGAATCTCGAAAAAGATTGCATCCACATTGCACCAAAAAAATATAAAACATTAACAAATGCTCTCTTTCATTCCCACACAAATGCACACACACACACACACACACACAATAAGTGCCCTATCACAGAGGACATACTCATCAACCCTAACAGTTAGATGTTAGATGGTGCTGATTTCAAAAGACTAATTCCCTTTACAAAGAAAGAAAGAAAGAAAGAAAGAAAGAAGGGGAGTAAGACAGCCAGAAAGGAGGCAGGGGTGGTGGGAAAGCAAGTGTGAAAGTAATAATTCTAAGAAATAAAATGAACACAACTGAGATGTGTCTTTTTGTGTACAATGTAGCCTACTATAAAGAGTTTTTGGAACGTAAAGTTGATTCACACCTCACAAACTCACAGTACTGTGCAAAAGTCTTAGTGCAAAAAAAAAATTCTGTTAAGTGAAGATGCTTTAAAAAATAATGGAACGAAAAGTTTCTAAATATCAAAAAAATTACTCTAACCAGCAGTAATGTAAAACACTAATGCAGAAAAAAATAAACACCAAGTTTACATTTAAAAAATCTAGGGTGCCTAAGACTTTGGCACAGTAACCCGCCATTCACATTGCTAAAGTCCACTCACCCAACAAGACTAAGATGTTAATCATAGTACTTATAGTTGACTGTTCAATCAGGAAGACTACCTGGTGTATATCTACTTTGTTGCTACTCCAGGTATTCTGTCAGCAATCGGCCTTCTTCTTCTTCTTCAATCAGCATTAAGCAAGGATCTCCTCCTCCCTCTAAGGGAACCAATCACAAACTGACACATCCCTATATATACACGGATACCTGCCCCATCTGTGTTTCGGTCATTCAGGCTGCGTCGCCGCTGCGCCCCACCACCACCTGTGTCAGGCTCCAGTTGGTAGTCAGTGGATCGTTCTGCCTATGGAAGAGCAGTCTGGGGGGGGGGGGTTTCCCTGCTCATCCAAGATTCACAGGGTTCTCCTTTAACCCTCACTGACACTGACTCCAACTGGAGTCACCGCCAAACTCAAGCTCAAGCTCAGAAAATAAATATTGTGATGTATTTTGCACATAAGGAACCAGCCAGATCAAGACGGATCAATCAACAACATACCTAAGTTTAGAAGCAATAGACCCTACAATAAAATGTAAACGCATCATATAAAACATTGTTCCTGCTTACCAGGCAGATGAGATAAACAATGTAGGCATGATTCAGTGGGTTGTCACTCTGCCCTGTATTAGTGTGCTTTAAAGCTTGTGATACTAATTAACTGGCAGCTAAAGGAACATTATTCTAACATTGCAGACCAAAACATGACTGTCGCAGCATATTGTAATCATTGTTTACCATTAGTCATACCTAGACGTACCTGGCACTAGTTTTAGTCATACCACAAATTATAGTTTTCACTTCTTGTGGAGTTACATGGTAAAACAACATTGTGCTATGCCACAGACCTGTGTTCAAACCTAGCCAAGTAAGATGACTCAGAGTTGACAATTGTATTATAATATGTACATTGTATACAAGCATATTGTCTGAGACACTCTTACCTGAGACAAAATGTTTACTGCATAGGCAAGAAACTTTACTGAGTAGCCCCTGATCTCCCCAGCTGCTAGCCAATCGTCACATCTCTCTTTATAAGTGGGGAATGAAATTTCTCCCCCTTCATTTCAACACAGTTAATATAACTGAAGGCACAACATATGACAGCCATGACAGCCAAGCAACCAACCATAGCAACAGCTTGTCTCAAGCACAAACACATAATAGTTGGTCCATTTTGTAGATTTGGTAAGCAACCTAAAATATCCTTAATTCTATAGAGATTGCACAGTGTACTGACCAGTAGAGGTAACTGCCACAGGTATAAGTGAATGAAACTGAATGATAAATTAATGGAAGTCTATGAAAATGCCCCACAAAAAGATCCTCTTATGGACAAACCCACATCCAGAAGCTCTCCACCTAGTGGCGAGCTAAAACATGTCCTAAACAGTCAACATCATAACCATTTTACTTCTTCACAGAGGTATACGTACTGAACAATGGTGTGGTCAATACATTTTTCTTGGCCTATCATATGCTTTGAACCCTAAAGGACCATAACAGACCGTGAAAGACCGTTGATGTTTTGGATGAAGATGAGGCAGTGAGCTGTAACAACTCACTCCAGCAAAACAAAATCTCCTGCAAGTCTCAAAGGAAAGCTCTGTGAGGAAGGCATCCAATTCCACCTTCCTTTCAGCAATCGTCCGCCAGGCACGGAGAAATGAAAGAGGGGGGATTGAGAGGGCAAGAAAGCAAAGGAGATTGAGACACACAGAGAAAAGATGGAGGGAGGGAGAGAGCACAAAGAGATGCAGGCGAGGAGCAGAAAGTAGTGGGAAATGAATGCATGAAAAAGTGCAAGAAAGAAAGAAAGTAAGAAAGAAAGAAAGAGAAAGAAAGAGAGAAAGAAAGAAAGGTGGTGAGAGTACAGAGGATTTTCTCCTCCTCACTTTCTCCCTTTCACCCTCTGGCGATGTGCTGGTTATTTACTGAGGCCTCTCCTCTCCCCGTGGAATGGGAGGGAAATGGGCTCTTAACTGGGTTTCCATACATCACCCACTGACACTGATGCTCCTAGTTTTGGAATGCCTACATCTGATGTTTCTTTTTAAAATCAATTATTTACAATGTATCCAAAGAGTCGGGCAATTCATCACAGCTAATTGCAGTGCATTGCCCCTGCCATCGATCATGCCAGCACCATCTTGTGTTTATTTTCAACTCTCTGCTTAAATGGCGGGGCAAATGAAGTCAAAGAGTTTCTAATAGAGTGGGTAGTGAAAGTAAAGAATATGAACTGAAATGGTACATCATTGTACTGCTGTAACCTTGTAAAAAACTTACCTCCCATAATTACATTATCCAGAATACCATTAAACATCTATTTTTTCTGTTAATTGTCAGTATCACAGTTGACAATCATAGTCATTGGTAGTAATTACTTATGGCAGAAGTTAATGCTAACACTTGATTAGTGTGTATCACATGCAAACGGATCAGACTCAAACTTGGAGGAACGCTGGGTGCACCTGTAACCCACAGGGCAGATGAAGTTGTCATCTGGTGTGCATGGAAATATGTTTAATTTTCTCGTCATTGTGCGTGCCCCCCAGCAAGAGCTTTCACAAACCGATAGCTTTTACATGGAGCGAATGAAATATGATTGCATTATGAAACAAACCAATAAATACATTACCCTTTCCAAATCAAAACAGGTCATCTCCTCCTAGCTGTTGTCGGTTGCCTGGTACTTTTAGATTAAACAACAAAAAACAAAAACACATTTATTTTCTGTTTAATTTTAGTGAGCTGTCTGCTGCTTATGAAGTCAGTAGACCAGTTGCTCTTCACTCTTGAATGGAAATAATAGAAATGCTGATTTAAAAATCTCTTGCTTTTCCCCTCAGTATTAGATAGAAAATATGTTGTCCATTTCATTATAAATCCCACAGATATGCACCCACACACACAAAAGAGCATCTGCATCTGGGTTCACACCTGGTACTAGTCGTGTTATCCTTACAGTTTATGTTGCTATCAACATGACTACATGACTTTCTCTCCACTTATTATCTCACACTGCCCGGATGAAGTGTACGTCAATAGCTTATGGTGCAGATAAAGACAGAGGTAACAGGAAAATGGGGCAAGGAGGGAGGGCTAATACGGAGATGGCTGTACGAGGAGAAAATGGGAAGTAAGAGCAAGGGGAATGATGGAAAGATGATCATGGGGAACGAGGTGAGGACATGAGCAAAAGAGGGGGAAGCATGAGGGCGAGGGAGACAGAGGTCTGATTGACAATTTGCATCCTCTTTAGAGAGTATCAGGGGGACATGATTGAATCCAGTCAGGCTGAACCCATTAGGGGAGCACTGCTGTCGGAGGCCGAGCAGAAAGCCATTCACCAGCACCCAGTGCCTGCTCTTCAACCATCTCCATTTATATTCATGTCGAGGCTGAGTTATTGAGGAAGAAGAGTGAAAGAAGGAAAGAGAGGGAGAGAAAGAGGGAGTGAGGGAGGGCTTCATCCATCCATCCATTTGCTGTTTGTGATGCGTAAAGTTCTTACCCCCGCCAAGCTCGCTCACTTAACCTGGGTGCGAGGGATTCCATTTGCATGTGATTTTCATGGGTCAATATGTCTTTAAATTGGATGCAAATTGTAGACATGTAAAGTTTCAAACCAGTTAAAAGCGCCGGGTGGAAAGTGAAAGGGACATTTGCATTTTCAGCAGTTAAACATGTCTCCTCTCATTAGCCCACCTTGACAATGCTGCCACAACTGAAACCTATCTGCTGTGTTTTCTCGGGAAAAGATGGTGCCACGTGACACAACTTGGTAGAACTGAGGCAACCGTTTTGCTGAAGGTTTTTCTTTGTACTTAGGTAGATCCCTGGGCATGATGAGAGCACCAGCTATATATACGACTCCAGGGTCAGTCACCGAGGGGTCCTGGGAAAAGTTCCTGACAGTCGTCCCACCCTTCATCTCTCCATTTACCACAGTCAGACAGCCACTCCAGAGCTGCCTCAGAGTTTGACTAGGTGACAAAGGAGGTGGAGTGTTGTGGAGAGTCTTCCCCGTGTCGCCATTTATCTCTCAAACACAGCACATATGCCCACAGCTACAATATTGCAGCAGCCATGGTTTGCACCTGGCTAGCTGTCAGAACGGGGAAGATGGAACCACACCGACAGACCGACAGTCTTCTCAAGGGTGGAAATCAGGATTTGTTCCTTTGTTCATGAATTCCTGAATTGGACCTTTTTGCTGTATTCAGTGGTTATACTTGGCCCGGAAGGAGGTAGTAAAAGAGAATACTGTAGCATTTGAAAAAGTTAATATTTACATTTTGTTTTCTACCTCCAAAGTGCACTCAATCGGACTCCAAATGGCCTATTAGGTTATTTTCATAGAAGCTGCCAGGGCACCACTAATCCACTTTTTATACATTTACTCCTTGCTTTCATGTAATTATCAAAACCCAAATCAGATCAACTCAGGCAGAGTATTTTCAGAATTCAGCCATATCTGAAACAATATATGAAGTAATAAATAAGAGGGGCTTTTGAAGGAGAGGTAATCAGATGGCCTTGCCCCCCTCTTCCTAGCCCCCCTTGTCTTGGGAGTATACTGGCTATGGTAGCACATTTACTTCTCCCTTTACATTTAGTAATACATCTGTTCCTAACGTTACTGCGCCAGTCTCTCTCTCTCTCTCTCTCTCTCTCTCTCTCTCTCTCTCTCTTTCTCTCTCTTTCTCCTGCCTCTCTCTTAGTGTCCCTGAGGTTTAAAATAGAGTCACGTTGGGATCATGTTCAAGAGGACGGCAATCGAGTTATGAATGTTCCAATTAGCAGGAGGTGGAGAGAGAGGGTCCTGAAAGTGGAGCTCAAGTGACTGGTGCACAGTCTGCCAGGTCCATAGTTTTTATTTAGGCAGGCTAAATGCAGGCTATTGACTTCTAAATGAGGACCAGGATTAGGTCAAATATATTTCACTCACTAATGCATGCCTAATGGTTCCACTATAGATTGGTTATAGAGGTAGATGATCATAAATATTGTTAGATTTTAAAACATTTATGAGTGAAATCCAATGCCCTACTTCAAAAATTGTGAGTCACTTAGCATCAAGGCTGGATCCAGATATATGCTTCATGTTTAACAGGATCAGAAAATATTTACTGTATATACTAGTTTAGTCTACTACATAGACCCTGGCATCATTCAGTAGCAGTCTTCTGTCTGTGTCGTTTTTTTTTCTACTGTGTGGCACTTTGTCCTGTTGGCATATCCATAGCAGAGTAATGATAGAGCAGGAACAGCATGTCTCTACGTTTACAGAACCGAAGTGATCCCTGACAACCCTGTCAGGTCCACCCTGATTGCCGTGGTTACTCTGTGTCTCCAGCACGCCAGCCAACCAGAGCCTGTCTCACCTGTCACCTGCTCATCTGTCATCTTTGACCCCTGGCAGTAAACCAGCAGGCTGTTCAACTCAACCTCAGAAGGCCCAGATACTCACACAGCACTGTCTGTCACAGTCTGTTTCACTGTCAATACTGTAGGACATGCTTTCAGACTGAAAGTAACAAAGAAAGGTACATGGCAGAGCTGTGTTCAATAAGAATTTCATACCAGTTACAGTTTGACATATGTCACCGCTGGTGGTGAGGTGGTAGGAAATAATTCTGTCACCACCTTGCTGACAAAGTACTCATGAAAGCTAAGGTGGCAAAGTATGGTGTTAGGGAGGAGAAGTAGTGGTCCAGTGCTCCTGTTTGTTATATTCATTGCATTTACTACAACTGGTATATGTGTAAGAAGCTGCAGCTGTCTATGTGGTATCATCAGAGGATTAAACATTTCCATTGCATACTTTCTGCTCTTATGCAGCTCTGAATCAATTGCTGACTTATTGGGCACATGCAGGCACGGAGTGGCTAATCAGGAGAAACGGGAAGATTCCTGGTGGGTCGGACTGGTTGTTGGGCTGCAAGGGCCGGTGACAGGGTCGGTAAACACAATAATTTTATAAATAGATCATGTAGCCTGTTGCGTTAGGTCCTCTGACGACTACTGCGAGTATGTTTATGACTTCTATTTAACATCAACTTCACACGACAGCATGACTAGCTCCGCTTGGACACACACGCCGAGTGACCCCTGAACTCTGAAGCGTGACGACCTAACTTAGGTTACACCACAGGGCAGGTTACACTCGCAGAAGCCCAGAAGGTAGAAGATGCGAACGAAAGAGAAATATAAGTAGTTGTAGATTAAAAAGACAAGATGGAGAATCGAAAGAGAAAAGGAGGAGGTGAAAAGGCCAGAATTTAAAAAAAATGGAAGCTAACCGCTAGGCCAACCTGCCGCCCACATATTTATTCCCACATATTACTAGTGATGTATTATGCTTTTTATCATTAAGAGTGAATATACTGAATTGGAAATGATGATGTTCTAAAAAAATACACTTTGAATAACAAGGTTGTAGAAAATAGTGTACTATAGCGGACTTACATGGTATAATAGGTTGTGAACTAAAGTGGGCTGGTCTGAGGCATGAAACCCCCGGGCTGAGTCCCACTCTGGCCCTGGTCACATGCTGTAATCCACATCAATATCTCCTCTCACTTTCCTGCTGCTGTTCGCATTTTCCTGTCAACTTGTCACCTCTCTCACATTATCACACCAACAGATCTGCATCTGTTGGAGTGATCATGTGATAATGTGCCTCTCTCTTTTTCTCTCTGTCTCTTTCTCCCCATCTCTCTCTTTTACACACACACACCTGCACACACGCCACAGACAAAAACAAACAGTTTGCTTAAGCCTGTGCTGCTCTTTTGTTCCCAGCAGCGAGTGGGGTCAGGAGGAGGTTGGCAGCAGATAGTGTGTGTCCAACGGATCGCTGCTCAGGAGTCAATTAACTGCGGTCTGTGCAAATGAACAGAACAAGGGCGTAATCAGCTCCAATCTCCCGCTAAGTCTTGCCTCCTGACTCATCTATTAAAGCATGCTGGTAAATTGACTCCTCTGGACTTTAATGGGATGAATCTTAAGTGGTGAAGGTTGGAGATGGTTAAGGAACATGGCCCGGCATTTTTTTAGAAGAGGCAGAGAATGAGACTAAGAGAGATGGAGAAAAAGATGGAGAGACCCTGACCATGCCTGTCTAATGAAATGATTTCCTGGACATGGTCTATTCAGATAACCTTCTCTTTCAGTACATGGCTTGGTGTTGCCATTATGAGATTGAGCAGGGAGCATTACAAGCATTTTTAATTAATTACCTTCCCCCGGCCACAAACACAGCTTCTCTCTCTCCACGCCGCCTCCAAACGCTAATCCAGGAAATGCATGCTGACAATCCTTGCAAGGCTGTCCTCTTTCCTTAACACTCAATTCCCTGCCCATTTTACGCATTGAAATGCACTCTGGTGACACTCCGGGTCGAAGATGATTTCCCAGTTGTAATTTCATTACCTCCCATCCGCCTCTTTCTATTAGAAAATCAATGATTTCACTGCATTTCTTGCAAGATCAGATCAGTGTGTTTACTGTACACCACCTACAGTCTATCCACCAACCAACTCACACCTCTCTCCCATTGATTGATGTATGCATTACTAAACTATACATAATGCAGTTCTCCTAGGCTAGACAGGATATCAGTCTGCTGCTGTGAGAATAATTTGAGGACACTTACTCTCCATGTGGTCTGGTTATTATGTTGATGTACATATTGTAGGAATGTTGCTAGAGCTCACTCTCAGACCATTTCTCTTGCACCTTCAACACAGTAAATAAATGGAACTGGAAAAATAATCTAAAAACAATCAACCTATACTACCTGCCGTAGAGCCTTAAACATAGCTGAGGTGGCGACCTGACTGCAGCTGGGTTGGATTTCTCACCCAATTGATTTGGAGAAAGGAGACAGATAGGAGGAAGGTGGAACACAAGGAAATGAGGACATTGCCGATTCAACCTATTTTGATGACCATCTATATCAAGCACCTTTGAAAGTTGCACTGTGAGATGTCCCTGTAATAATAGCAGTGTACATTTGAAAAGCCTTAGTAAAATGGAGGTGTAATAAAACAATGGATATCTGAACCTGCACTGTGTACCATCTGTGACATTAGAAGTGAGTAAAACTTTCAAATAAAATATGTCTCCCCTGTTCCTCCTATATTTCATTTCACTGGTGTTCTGTTCAGTGAGTGGCGCAATAAAAGTTTGAACCATTTTTAAAGGCCTGTAAATCGAATCTGTGGATTGGACACAATGGGAAAGAGGGGAAGAAAGGGCACAGTCATCAGCAGACTGCCAGGTATTAGAAGCTCCTCTTATAGGAAGGCCGGGGGCTTCTATCAATGTCAGCAGGCACAATGTAGCTAGATCTCGGCTGGAGTCCTCACAGGTTATTTCATTGTTATTTCATTCAGCCTATGTTCTTATTCCTTGCCAGCTAATATCCCCAAGGAAATGGAAGCTGCTGCTGCTGTGTTATGAGCATGTCTGTGTGTGAGTGGGTCACCCGCACAGATCCATGTGCATACTGTATGTAGAGCATGTGTGCAGACATGTGTTTGAGTGCTTTTGAAGAATTGTGAAGTGTCTGCTGAATTCATTCCTGTCTAATGCCTTGTCTCATATTAGTTTACCTGTACAGCTCACAAAAACCCGGTGACAGGGAAATGGACACAAAGCATAATCTTCACATCTTCAATAACAACACTAAGTAAAGCAACAGTTCAGATCCTTCAGAAACATCCAGGCCCATTGAGCCTGTCTGTGTTGGACTGGTGTACATGAACCCCTTAGGATCCATCTATCTGTTACTCTAGCTCCCTTATGAGCCGTGCATTCTCCGACCCAATAAAAAACTGCCATGCTGACAGCTCTGTGCTGCAGAGGGCTCTGATCAAAAAGAGCTACAGCCATTCTAATAGCCACATCTCATTGCATTATATGTCACACAGTAAATATGGCATCAACCTGTCAAGGCACAGGAAAATTTAGGACACTAAGCCGGCAGCCCATTTTTTAACCTAGCCGGAGCTTCTCCATGTAAAAACAGGACAGAGTTATAGATTTATACTCACCTTGTAGAGGATGCTAGAGGCACTAAGTAGCAGGTTCATGAGGTTGGCATGCTTTATTGATTTGTTTTATAAGGTTCTTTGCATATAAACATATTGTTAACACACTTGAAAAACATAAAACAATTGGCTGAAAATTGCAGCCATCGTTATAAAATCGCTTACTCTACACTTGGTATGATTTAAGATTTTGTTATGATGACAAGGACACTTGCCCTTGAACAGCACATATAATTCTATTCTGTTTTGCTTTTGCTGGACCAGTTGTTCCAGCTGTTTTAGTTAAGCTGGAGATACTTTTGAATGAACTAACATTGTATAGTTCTCTTTAACCTTTGCTTCAGAGACAGTGCAATAATATTTCCCCTACAGTTTTCTGCTCTATGATCAGTTCTGGTCTGTTTTTTCCTTCTGTGTTTTTTCCTTCAAGATATGTTGAAGTAGTGGATATAAAGGGCATTAGTAGATAGATAATCCCATTTCAAGCTTCATTCTAGTGAGATAGCAGACAAAACGTTCAATTGTCTTCAAGAGATTCAGCTCAGAAAAAATGCAGCTGCTCCTCCGACAGCTCGGCTGACACTGTCTTCTAGTCTGAAGCTGATGTTGTTAGGGTTCATTTAACGGTCAAGACTTTGCACACAAAGACTATGGCCCCTTTCAAAAACCTTTAGCAGGTCTGTGTGGAATCAGCCTGTAATACTATAAAGCATCAGCATTTTCAAGCTTGGAAGCACAATCTATGTCAGCTCTATGCATTGTGCAACTGTACTTGTAAGATATTCTTCACTGGAAATATTAAGCCGTGAAGATCTAATGATTTTTAAAACGTGTTGAATTGGTTGATGCTATCCTTTAATGGAGGCCAAGAGGAAAACATTTCTCTAATGAGGCAATTGGGCTGGCAAAGGGAATGATGGAGAACTCACTCAGGTGTGCTGCACTCTGTGGGAGTCTGGTTAGAAATTGAAGGGTTGGAAGTGCTGCTTTGAATACATTCTTGTTCTTCAAATGCGAGTTAGCTAGATCTCATTCTGCATTAATTTACCAAAATTGCTAAATCTTCCATCTAATCATACTCTCTATGATTACAGGGAGCGTTGTTTTATTAAAAAACGTGTGCAAAATAAATCGAAACTTTGCCATTTTTTTCTGCCCACACCTCTAGTTATACTATGTTGCATGTTAAACAAGATTAAGGTATTTTTTTCCCCCTCAAACCATACAATATAGCAGACAGTACTGAGCCAGGAGCGGATGAGCCAAACTGATTTCATTACCCTCAGAGAGGATATGACAGGCCTAGGAAATGCCACTTCAGGAATCCCGCGGGTGCCCCGTGTTCTGCCGCCACGCACCCTGCACTCTTAATGGAATCTGTGTGCTTCTGGTTTCCATATCAGTGGAGCTGAAATGTCAGAGGAGTAATATGGACATCGCCTCCTGACACTGCCGACTTAATTAAAGATCCTGGACACATGTTGAAGACACCAAGAGGAAAAAAAACAACGAGAATGATTTGATGGGGATGTTTAGTTTTTGGGGTGGTGGGGTGTCCTGTCACATGGTAGTTGTCAGGGTAGCATTATAAAATGATGTGTTCTGCATGTTTCTATACAGGTATAACAAGCTCAGGTTGTGTTCATTGTATCATCAATGATACACAAAGGTCATAGTGTGTGTTGTTGTTAACCCAGTGCCCAAGTGAGATAAAAAAAATACGTAAGGTACAGCAAACATGCATTTTTAAGATTGACAGAAATAAGTAATGATAGAAAACATCAAATATCCTATACATAAATTACATTTTCTGGCCACTATAAAAACATGCACCTCTTCATGTCTTCTATACACAACCTGAGTAGTTGACCAGTGGCACTGGGCTCCTCCGGCTCATCCACAGGCTCATCCAATGCTGTTTGCAGTCAGTTTATTAGATATCTGTTTTATAATTTCCTCTTCAGAGTAAGCGTCTCCTGGCGTGCAGTATCTACCTCCCACACAGTTGAAGAAAAGTTTTTTCAAAGCTGAAGGCCAGGAGAGGTGAAATAGCAGGAGGTGTTTTGTGTTAATGTCAGAGTCTTGAACATGTATCAAGCCCAGAGATAATCTTGAAAACATTTTTAGATTTTAGAGATTTTAGAACTTGTTCCTGATGCTTTTCTCCAGATGTATTGATTCTTAAGCTGCGACTGTGCTATAACTGTGTTGTTAGAAAGCAACTCGAAAGGATGGAAGATAAATGTGGCAGTCCTGGCACTGGGTTTTCATTAGACCCGGGGCCAGTATCAGAGAGCTGGATGGCTGGCTGGATGGACCCTGGCTACATTGACCATGCAGCTTTGTATACCCACACTGCCAGTTGATTAATTTGCAGCTAGATTGATATTCCACCATCCAACTCTGCTGCTGTATTGGAGCACCTTTTAGCATAAGGTGGAAGACCAGGAATAGTTCTGACCTAGTTGGAGCTTCTGCACTTAACCATCATACTTCTATCTCACTCCAAATTCTGGGTTCCCATGCACTGGGCACTGGAGCCAAGTATTCTCACCAACCTTATACCGTAAATCTTGCTGTCCTCTCCAACAAGCACTCATTTTTCACAGGCTGTAGTTAAGCCCCCACCAATTTGTCCAACCCCATATCAAAGCAGGTTGCTTTGAAGTATTTGTGTTGTACACCATGATTCAACCTATATATTAAGGGAGACTTTAGGTGTTGTGTTTCTTTGTTTTGTGATCAATATTTGAAGCATAACCATAACAATGCATACCTACATTGTTTGCTAACCTGAAACTGCTGTGAAGGCATTGTTTTTGATGCTGACATCTGAACTCTGCAAGCTATATGTATCAAACTCTCATTGTGAGGTGTTTATGACTACCATTGTCCAAAGCAAAAAGCGTTCATGGCAATATTAATGGGACCTCTTTGGATGAGTGTAAATTGTAACTTGGCATAACGAAGCATTTCATCTTAATACATTAAGGTGTTGTAAAATGGAAACATTTTTCTCATGTGTTCTATAATTTGAACCCAATGCACTAAATCCTGTTTTTCATTATTTTTTCATTTGGATCGAAGGATCCCCACTGCAGTTCTACCTATTGACTGACAAGCCAGGGGTTCTGAGAGCTTTGACAAACAGATATAAGTGGAAATAATCCATGCTGGCCACATTGAAGGGCCTGTCCATTTATATACACGAAGGTCAGTCAATCAATAGGTGGTATTAAAACAAGCAGCACAAGGTGATGCTTTGTCAGATCAATGTGTTAACAATCCATCGCTGCAACTCCACAAAGTTCTGACCTTTTCAGTTAAAATCTGTTTTGTCTGCTTTTAGCTTTGAATCAATTCTGTGTAAGAATGAACTATGAATTAAGCTGAACGTATAAATTATTAGCTGGAAGCATATTAAATGTGTTTAAACTTTTGTAGTAGCATGGGAAAAGTGTTAACGATCCACATGAACTTAATTAATGTGCCATGTAGCTGTTATGATCATGTTTTTCAGATGATTTGACTTTATTATAATCCAAAGTTCAGGACAAAAAGATTATATTTAACATTGCCTTTTTTTAAACCTCTGAAAGGTTTTCTGTTGTGTGATAGTTCAGCACCACGGACAGCTCCACCAAATGTACTATTTCAAGTGTAGTCTTGCTCAGCCTTACCTTTGTGCACATTTTCTTTTAGCGCTGTACCAGCGCAGGAGAAAAGTCTGGCAGGGAACTTCATCATTGTGGCATAGAGGAAAAAATCCTCTATGGGCTGTCTGGGCTGTTTGTATTTCTGAAAACCAGGGTGGGGCTTAACTCAACACGCAGCAACTGTGTCCCTCCAAAAGTGTTGGGGAGAAATGTTTTGTTGGTGGAACATAAATGGCTAACAACTCACTCTATGCTTGTTTGTTTGTTTGTTTGTTTGTTTTTTTAACTTTCCACGGAATGAATTGCACAGACCTGCCGGTTTGCAAGGTCCAATTCTTCTTGAAGGTTTTTCATCATTGTGTTTTAATCACTACCACTGTAGCTGGCTATGTTGTTGTTGTGGTTGTTGTTTGGAGTAACATAAAGGAAGCAGGAAAGGAGGGGAAATATGATACCAATTGCTTGCTTCCTGTAGGTCAGACTATTCAAGTTCTAGGTGTTATTGAAGTTCAGCACCGTGGATAGCTCCCACTCCTCATCTCAGTGCACTCAATGCACTCAGTGCCAAGTGGTTTATGCTCACTTTTCTCTCTGTGGCTCCCATAGCCTGTTATATGACCAAACCCCATAGGCAGTGGCCTTGTGGCTGAGCTCTCTCTGGTCTTGTGCGTGGTCCCTATTACCTCAATTCCAACTTTCCTTCTGTGAATAAAAGACATGTTCGATGAGCTGCACCTGAGCCCCTTTGAGACAATATTGCATGACATTGGATTGGCTATGGTTTAGTCAGTGAGAATTCCAAGATAAGGACAAAATTAAGATGTCTAACCTTGTGAATGCTGAGAATCATAGTTTCCTTCACAGTACTGGCACCCCATCTGAACTGCTTCACAGTCTTCTTAGACACTCTGAGTCATGAAAGACAGGCCCACTGTAGATGTCCTCACTCCTGGGTAATTCAGCCTTCTAAAGCTATTCTCAGTATACTTTTTGTGATATAGCAATGTCTGGGTCTGTGTCTACCTGTGCTTTACATTTTTGTAAAGCAGATGTAAACCTTGATTTCCTGAGGGCTGCTACATAACTGCATCCTTACCAACCTTGTAGCTAATGAATGCTGCTCAATGTGAATATATTTCATTCTCCTGGCAGAGTTCTCAATCAAACGTTAATTAAGTTGTTCCAAGGACCCCAAGGCTGATTGTTGAGAGAAGTGTTAAGTTGGGGATACCAAATGTAAACGGCCAATAGGACCTGGAAAGGTGAAAAAAGGCCTTGAGGTTGATGTAAACCCCAGGTGTAATGGCTGGTGGTGCGATAAAGCCCTGTTTGTTTTTCCCCTCCACTGATGTAAGCTAAAAATTGACTGGCACTATCTTAGCCTCTGGCGATTATCTGGCATGCCAGAGGGGTTCATGCCGAAACTAATTAGTTTCATTAACTTGCACTCAAGATAAAAAACAATTGCTTTCATGTAATTGAAATGATGGTTTCCTATCCCTCAGCTCTCCCTTTACCGCTGTCTTGTCTCACCTCACCATCCTCAGCCATTCTGTATCCCCCCTGCCCCCCGCTGCTCATGCTAACTACTCAGTTCTTCTTCCATTTATCCCAAACAAACTGCTGTTGCTGTAAATGTAAAACGCATCACTTCCTGTGCATCAGAGTTTTTTCCCCAGGTAAGACCTACCAGACACTGGGTGTTGGGAAATGCAAAAGCTTCCATGAATAGGTTGAATCACTATTGTGTTATGTGTGACATTTATTTTCATGAAAATTTTAGTTTTACTTTAATCTACAATCATATTATTATCATATTCTTAGATAAGCAAAAGTCATTGTCACCAATCCAATCATCTTTGCCACTACTGTCATCATACATTACTACCCCAGAAAACAACACCATTATCATCATCATCATCATCATCATCATCATCATCATTATCATCATCACTATCATCATCATCATAATGAGGAAGTAGAACAACAACAATGAAAGTTGCAGCAACAACAACAGCAACAACAACAGGCAGATCAGCTGTCATTCAAGAGCAAAGCCAGTGAATCCAGTACACGTATATAATGGTCTGTTACTTTACCAGATATATGACCTGCACTTTTGACTCCATAAACACCCACTGTAAATAGACCTATTTGAAACTGCCATTATTACTTAGGCTCACATTTGAGTTCATTATATTGTTATTATTGTTTTGTTGCTTTTATTTCTGGAACCTTGGTAACTTTGTTAAGAAAGGTGCAGTGCTAATATAGTTATTATAGTTACAGAAGTTTAGAGAAGTGAGTTTGCTATGACAAATACATGAAAATGTGTTATGCACTAAAACATAGTAATGTAATGTTAGGATTACCTCATACTAGCACTAGAGATGGGTACAACACAATCATATTACTCAGAAAGGTTGGAATATAGACATAAATTCTACCACAGGTTGCCAGACATTTTCATGTCAAAGACCCCCAAAAACACACATTAGACCACGGACCCCCGTTTGATAAGATTTGGTACCAGGGACCCACATCTGTTTTGTTGAGTTTTATTGTTAGATGTGATTCAGTAATTCCATAAGTGTCTGTCGACTGTAGGTAAGGAGATAATAGTGGAAAAAATCATTGTTCTACTTTCCCTCACTCTGCTAACTCCTCTGCTAGCTATTCTTCATTTTAACCAGGGACCCCTGGAACCTCAGTGCACTAAAACATGGATTTATTGAGTTATGATTAAGAGTTATTGGCACCTTTTTTTTTTTTTTTTTTTAAATAAGCCTATGATGGAATCACAATTTGTGTAATTTGCTGTATTTTATGGTCAAAAATGTATAATTCAGAAGTATTTGCAAATTGCCTGTTTCTTTTACAGCATTTCTGGTTTTAAATATGCCAGAACCTCTGACCACATCTGTATAATACCATAATCCACTAAAAATACACAGAAATGTGGGTATTATGAACTAAAATAT
>CABFOQ010054281.1:97777-114651 GCA_900660455.1 Gephyroberyx darwinii
GACTGCCAGCTGGACCACACACACACACACACACACACACACACACACACACACACACACACACACACACACACACACACACACACACACAGACACACACACATTCTTGACATTTAAATGAACATCAGTGAAACGACATGGTTATACAGTTCATCATTCATGGGCATCTTCCTGCACACACAAGCTTCAAGCTACGATTCACTGGGTAGAGCAGTGTACTGTATCAACATATTCCCATATTTTTTGAGGTGAACTGAACACCTGTCACCTGTCCTGAAAATTATTCTGAAAATAGGAAGAACGCCTTTTTGATTCCCTCTGGATATTTACTCTCATTATAATCTGACCATATTGGCTCTGTATTCCAATTACGTAGTGGAGTGGAGGCTCTGTGTGTGTGTGTATGTTTGTGTGTGAGTGAGTGTGTGCATGCAGATAAAGGCGGTGTACATGCGCAGTGCTCTTGTATGCTTTCGAGTGTTGTCTTTTCTATCATAAAACACAGCCTTGAGAAATAAACTACATGGCCAAAAGCATGTGGACACCTGCTCCTCTCATTCCAAAACCATTAATATTAAAATGGTGTTCGTCCCCCCTTTGCTGCTATAACAGCCTCCACTCTTCTGGGAAGGCTTGGGCCCGAACCATGGGCCCGAGCCATGAAAAACAGTCCCAGACCATTAGACCATTATGATATACATTAGAAAGGGTGTCCGGATACGTTTGCTCATGTAGTGTAGCTCTACATGAGAGAAAATCAGCTTTAGGTCACTACAAACCAAGCTCCAACTTCCACAGTTGCCACTGAAAAAGGAAGAAATCATCTTTTCCCTGCACTGATATTTCCACCAAGATTGTTTACTTCACCGCCCAAAACATTTGTTCATTTCATTTGTGGCTTTTAGAGGAACTAAATATCCCAGAGATGTTTAGCCCCTCCGATGTCTGATGTTACCATGAGCTCATTAAAAATACATGATCTGCATCCCGGCTTATGGCTCTTGGATAACTGCTTTTCTCTCTCCATCTGATGGAATTAAAAAGTCCTTATTATTAATATCACTAATCTCCCCTCCAAAAAGATTTGCATGCACACAGCATGATGTCAAGTTGGCTGCACAGACAGAAATAGTAGCCGCTATATATACATATATACAGTATATATTTCTGACAATGTAATCATGTGAAAAGTAAATGTTACAAAATTTAGCCAGGGCAAAAACATTAATGCTGTGGATGCATTTAGTATGGATCTTCTGTGTGCCTTTGATGGGTTCTCAAGATGCATGCACTGTAGCGCTTCATTTCACAGAGCAAATTCAAATAACTTGCTATTTTACATTAATAATGATTAGCTTCAGGGACAGGGGAGAGGTAAGCAAGGTAAGCAAGCCATTCCAGGTTCCACCAAGGGATGTAGGTATTCAGGCCATCTGTGTGTGTGTCTGTGTGTGTGTGTGTGTGTGTAAGAGAGAGAGAGAGAGAGAGAGAGAGAGAGAGAGAGAGACTCTCCAGTTTCAGAATTGATAGCCCACATTTTACACACCAGGCACCAAACTGTCTGAACACTTTAGGAGAAGCCCCTTTGCAGCAATCAAGCCTCTGCTTTACACCAACAGGGATACTGACACCTCCCAATCAATGGCCAACTGGCCTAATTGTTTAAAAATCTTTTGCTGCATCACTTCCACTTCCAAACCTACTGCCTCTGAGATTGCTTCTGAGATAGACAAGATGAAGATATCTCTTCCATGAATCGGCATATCTCATCACTTCTTTATACTCCCACTCACAAACTGGCCCACAAATTCTGTAGTTCCCAGGTCAAGGGGCTGCGATCAAATGTTGAATGATTAATAAAACTGTGGAGGGCAGGGAACTCTTCCCTCTTCCTTGTGTTCTAACATCCATAATGCATGACCAACTATCAAGGACCGTCACAGTTGAGAGAGTCAGACTGGTTCCAGGTCGCAAATCCAGTAATCTATATTTCAGGAGTTTTCTTGTGAAAGCGAAGCTCCTCTGTTCTATATGATGAGTTATAAAAGATTCCTTTTTGTTTTCCTCTACATCTTTTTAATCTCACTTTTAAGTGCCTCATCAATCTTTCATGCTGTCAGTCTTTTGTGTGATGGCTTTGATGTTAGCCTGCACTTTCCCTACCTGAATCCCATGTATTTTTCATATAATTTCTAACAAGCAGCTATGCATCCACAATGCATACCATATTTGTATTGTACATGCAAAGTGTGATAACATGCTGGGAAATAAGCGTGTAGCGTTTACAGAAAAATATGTTCAGTGCTAGCAGATGAATGTGATTACTAATTCTGTCCTATCAAGCTCAAAAGCTCCAATTTCACAGCGTTTGCCTATTGGAATGGAAAGCAATTTGCCCAAGACTGCAATGCTTCTACCCTGAAAGTTTTGATAACTTGGGGGGATGATCATACTGTAAATAATAGGCAAATATTGTAGCAATAAATTGTGGTTCATTTGTTCAGTTCAAGGATGGATGCACAAAGTCCATGCAGCGCAATGGTAGTTCTCTGCTTGGGGCTCTCTGCACTCAGGTTGTTGAATGTACAACACCAAGTAGCACAGGGTCAGGTGGGGGTATCATTAATTAAAAGCATGTGCTCCATAGAAGTGCCTCTCTGCAATGCAATAAAGCAAGTTTATAGGCCTCCGCTGCCCACATTCCTTTTCCTCGCTTTTCATCTGTATGACAAAATGCCCTCTCCCTGATCAGGGCATAACTCTCCTCCCGCTGACAGCTCCAGGATTACGACTGTGGAGAAGGGGGTGAGATGAGAGAGAAGGGGGTGGTAACAACTGGGCCCCTCAAAGTCATCAAGGCAGTCATAGATTACAGAGATTCCTCTCCCTCGCTCTTCTTGGCAGTCCGACAGTGTGTGGCAGTGTGCATGCTGATCAGTTGGGAAAGATGATGTGTGAAGAGGAGAAACGATGGCAGGACAGGATCGTATAGCCCGAGTCCTGGGAAGAAAAGCTACCTGATCCCGCAGCCTCTAGTGCAGCTAAGGCTCCTCTCACTTCCTCACTCAATAGGTGGAGATGGGAAAGGCTGGAGTTAGCTGAGCAATATTACTGTAGACTTAGCCGTCTTTCCATCATCTCACAGTTCACAGGCCTTGTAGCTCAATTCCAAATTGCTGCTCATATCTGATGCAGTGGGCAGAGGGCAAGGAAACACAAGCTGCCTGAACATCACAGGGCGAACACATAGACAGACAACCACACTCACAGTTATGCCTATGGGCATTTCAGAGTGTCCAATTCACCTGACTTGCATTTTCAGACTGTGGGAGGAAACCCACACAAATGACCACTGAGCCACTGTGCCACCCTCCAATCAAGTCAGCTATTACACTTTCTTGCCATTGGTGTGTTACGTTGTCCTCAAAATTGCTTCAAATGAACGACATAAGATTTATTTATTGTCATGGCAACACAAATTCCAAATTGAGCATTCAAATACAAGTTGCGTGTAGGTGGCATGCCTCAGGATCTGATTTTGTATCACATAACCACGTGGTCCAGAATTGAAAAACTGCGACTCCATGCGTCTTTTGGCTGTTGTTGATCAAATTCAGAATCGGGACACTATCAGCTGCCGTGTGAACATAGCCTCTGTCTCGCTGTCCATCTGTCTATCTTGGTTGTCAATCTTTCCCTCTCTTCGCTCTGCTGTCTCTCTGTACCAGTCACCATTGTATCACTCTCTTTCTGTCTCTCTCTGTTCAGTTGTCTCTTTCACTGTCCAAATTGAACCAATTTCCTTTCCTGCTCTGCTCTCTCTCTCTTTCTTTCTCACTCTCTCTCCCTCTCTTAACACTATCATTTTGTCCCTTCAGAACCTGGCTCTCCTCCTCCAAATCCTAGATGGATTAACATACATTACGCATTTCACAGTGACTCTGTGATAAAAGACTGTATTCAGCTTGTTTCTCTGAGAGCAGAAACCAGTATGCAGGACTCCCCAAGGTCACTGCAGACCTGAAAAGCCCACCTTATTTCATTTTGGTGGTGTGCCAGTACTTTGGCATGCCGTCTATTTTGCATTGCCTAGTGGCCCAGGTGTTGCTTTTAGATTACACTGTGTGCTCACACAGGCACAGAGAAGGCCTGTAATCAGGTTAGCTGAATGAAGAGACACAGTTCCTCACCCTCTTCATAAAATTACAGCCATTGTCAACACTCAGGGCCACTTACCCCTGAGGCTCTCTAACAAGCAACTCTGTCTGATGGCCTGGCTGGGCTGAAGGTAGGCAGTGGACGGGGATGGAGCTGGAGACGCCCTGGGTCAGGATCTGACAGGACATCAGGAGACAGTAAAGGGGAGGATAGCTGAATTACCATCATGACATGCAAAAGGCATGCCATCCCATGTCCCAACGCTCACCCATACCCTGCTTCCACCCTCCTGAAACAGCTCACTCCAGGGATGTTTGGAAGAGACAGTGGAGCATCTGGCATTGCTTCCAAATTTAGTTATGATTCCCTCACTCCCGCGTCAGTGCTCTGTGTTGTCTGGGTTATGTGATCACCACGGCAATACACGTAATATAGTTGTACTTACAATTCACATCGCTGCCTGTCTGTCTATTAGGAGAATCACTCAAACAAACTGGAGCAGTGCCATTTCACACTATGACCTCGCCACCCATAGTCTAGAAATAATTAATAATGTTGTAGGAAGTGAAGGCACACATCATTAACTTTCATCACAGTATTTCTGTGGATGAAAACTAAGCAATCAATAAGAATTGCCTACTAATATCAGACCCGAGGACAATATCATGTGGAAGCACTCGCATCTCTCTCTGCCTTCAGAGAGTTTAGAATAAGAATTATTGATATTGGCCCTGAGCTTGTATGTGCCATTCAAAAATATATTGTAGTGGAATAATGAAGCATATATTGGACAATTCACAAACATGTGCGAGGCAGTATGGGCCCTGATGCATTCATACTTAACAGATGAAGGAGTGGTTAGGACCTCGTTAGGAGCAGTAACACAAAGCTGCTCGATATGCTGAAAAAAATCCAAGCTATGATGTAAGTTTTGTGTTGAGAATGTGTTCAAACTAATGTTCATCATTTTCATCTATGCATTTAAGACATGTTTTTATTTTGGGGACTCTCTAGAGTTCACTGAAAAAATAAAAAACTCTTCTCTGACATCTATCTACCTTTTCAGTCCCATATTTCTTTTTTTCCCACTGGCTAATCTCATCCCATGACATACAGTACAGGGGTGTGTGAGGTGCACAGGGTGTGCATCGCTCCACAGGAGACACGCATCTGCAACATTAAGCCTCAACATTAAGCCTCAGGATGTTCTTTGCATGCCACAGAAGTCCCACCGCTTTTACCTTTTTTCCCATGATGCCCTGTGTTCACACGAGCAGAGACCAAGAAGCTCACAGGGATTTATTTTGCCTATGGAAATACAGATGTGGTGGAAATAAAGAATGTGGCTAATCTGCACCTGTGCTCAAATCAAGTGGATTAAAATGTTCGGTCACTCAATAAATTGCAGTAATACACATTGTAAAATAGAACGTAAACGTGTGGTGCATAATGTGTTAAGGTTATGCACAATGCATTATATACATAAGCAAAAGATCTGCTGCACACAACACTCTTGCAGAGTAGTTCAGTAATTGGTTTTATGCAATAAAACTTTTCCCCCAAAGTATTTCATCTCCTTTTCTATGCCATGACCCCAAAGTTATCAACCGACAACCAGACTTTAGTGGATCAGGGATAAATGAATGAATTAAGATGAATAACGCAAATCAGCTTACTCACAGTAACACAAAAGGTCTGCTGAGTACAGAGAGGGCCCCCTCGGCACTTTGCGAGAGGCGGAAGCAGGAAACGAGCTTCACTGACAGTGTAAATCATAGATCAGTTCATTAGCAAAATGGCACTGATGGATTTACATTGGGGTCAGAACATTAACAAGCTCCTGGAGGATCTTGGCTCTTTTCTGCAACCTTGTGTAATGATCCAACTCTGCACGCTTTTTGGCTAAACACTTAGATTCTCTGTTCCACACCTCAGGGGGAGCTTAATAAGCACACTTGTGGCTTCGCTTCCATATGTTTTCACCTTAACTTCACACAGAGCAATTTTACATTGATTAGCTGTTTAAAAGTTGTCTAAATGGTTGGTAGCGTTTAGGCTAAAATGAAGCTACATAGGGTTTAAAAGTGAAAGTTCTTATATTTGCAGCTGTTGGATTGTTTAAATATGTAATAATGTATTTACTGCTAGGTCTAAAACTGGGCAATACACAAAAAGACCCTGGGCTATATGAGAGCTAATGTCAGGGCTGAGCAGGTGTGACAGCTACAGCATAGTTGTGATGTTGAGAAGACACCTAGTGCTCAGTGGGATCTGAATTAATCCCCCATAGAAAAGCTATTAGTGGCAAAACAATCTCTGAGCCTTAGGATATCTACATGATACCAAGCAACAACCAACATGTCTATTACAGTCTGCATATGATGTCCTCAAAACAGAATCTAGTGCTGATGAATGGTATACATCATATTTTTCATTATCAATCACAATGTGAAGCCGACATTTAACACTGATGTTCCGGTTATGATGCGGAGGGGTTGGACAGAATATGGAAAACAGAATTGTTCATAAGTATTTTCAGACTCACAGCCTACTTTCCTCTTTCTTTCTTCCAAAGATTTCTTCCTTTTCTTCTCTGGCACGTATCACCTTTATCTGAAACCCTTCCTGTTGAAAGTAAAACAGGGCATTGATTTAGATGGTCTCTCCCTCAAAAGGTAGCAGACAGAATATCTTCAATAGAATCACAATGCTTTTGTGAAATGAAATATCAACTCCTGTGGTCCATGGGCAGAAATCCTCAGTTTATTCAGCGAGTTAGGATTTATTGTAGGGAAAAAGTCTGATGGCTCCCTTAATTGCTGTACTTTTATGTGGTCTCATTTCTCACAGCTTGGTGCTCTATTCAGCATCACCCAACCATTGTGTTATAATATATTGTCATTCAGTTCTTTCGCTGTCACCTATATTTGAACCCAATACGTGATATAATTCAGCCACCCTGAGGGGATGTGTCTGTCACTGTCTCTATCAGAGCTGTCCAGTGTTGAATGTCTGGGGCTGCGAGCCTGCCGTGGCACGTTGTAGCCCTCACAGAGCATTTCCTTTTGAGCAGCAGCACCTCGCCAGTGTCTGCTGAGTGTACCTCAGTCCATATGAGGTCATCTAGAGGTGAGGCACTAGCGTCTTTGGCTCTGGTGTATAGTCTGGGTTACCACTGTGCGAGGAATGTCTCACTCCACCAGACTAGAATGAGTGTCAGTCCCTTGAGAGGAGCTGTCATGGACAGGAAATGTGCTCTGCACTATGACGAGACCAAGAGAGGGAAAAGACACGTTTTCCACTTCCACTGACCAATGGGCTACATGTCAAACTGTGAGGCAATGAAAGGGAGTCAGAGTTGGCGATGACTTTTAATTATAAATGTTTTAGCCAAGAGGGTATTTATCAGATCTTGGGCCAGTTTTTTATTAGACATGAAATGGATTCTGTTCAGAGTTGAACACTCCCTCCTTCATGATCTGGGAGTGGAGTAGAATGCCAATTACACACCTGGAGAATTCCTCACCACCAATCAGAAAACATCATTAAAAACACTGCCTCCAGTGAATCCCAATGATGAAAGCAGCATTTTTGGTGGAATTCATTGTTTTATGATGGAAATCAATCCCCCAAATGGTATCCGTAATGCCGACAACGTCAAATTGATAATCCCCCTTATCAATTTGACATTATTTCCTTGGCTTCACATTGCACTTTCTGCTCAAGAATGTTGTCTATTTTTAAAGCAAGTGGCTCCAATATTTCGGGTCTGAATTCAAAGACTGACACAGGTTTGAGGTTAGCAGGAAGAAAGAAAGAAGTTTTGAATGGAAATTGTCAAAATGACACAAAGTAATCCACAGTTTTCTCAGCCTAGATCACAAAATAGGGCTGAAACAGAGAAGAGTGTCCCATCGTCTCCTAATTGAGACCCTGCAGATTCACCCTAACTGCCCAAATGAAATTCTGGTATAGGGTATGAAGATTTCTCTGCCCAGAGGAAGTGATGAATTGAGACTTGAAATACCAAACTGTCAAACTGTCTCCTAAACCAGTGTTTCTCAGTCCAGAGCCATGCTGGTTTCTGTCCTACCAGGTCCTGGCATCCCAAGTGTAAATCAGTCCTTGATTATATGGCTGGAATTAAAACCAGCAGGGCTCTTGGCCCCGAGGATTGAGAACCACACAGCATTGGGCAACTGCTCTGTCGAGATGGAACTGGACCCACAAACATCATCTTTTGCCACTCTCGTCCCTTTGGTGTACTTTACTATAAAGCAATCATTGACTGGCCGGGTTGGTAAATATGATCACAATGTGTGCGTTTTACTGATTTCAGTTTTGGGTATTGAAGTTGAAATTTTTTCAAAGTTACCTCTGGCTGCAATTTGGAGCGTGAAGTGTAGCTTTAAAGCATAACTCCAGCCATTTTGGATGCTCGACACTATTTTACTATCATTTTCCAACATAACAATCAATTCTGACCAACTGAATTTTGCAATTGAAGTCTTCAATTGCAATTGCACAATTGCACACCCTGCTCGCCAGGGTGTGTAACTCTCTAATTCAGCCCTAAAGGGCCAATGGACACTCCATAAATCAATCCCAAATGCACCAATCAACATTGCTCTCTCTGTAGTGTGTAGGTAAAAATATGTAAACAAAAATTATCTCAAGTCATGCCTTTCTGGTACAGTTTTGATTCTACCTTGGCTATTGCTTTAGTACGTCCTTGTTTACTCTGTGCTGGTTGGCTGCGGCTGCCTGTGTGCCGCAGTATAAAGTAATGCAAAATAAATAGTGAAAGTTATCATGGATAAACTGAGTGTGCGTGTGTGTGTGTGTGCGTGACATGTGTATGCATAATGTGTGTGTATGTATGAAGTTGCCCCACCAGTGCAGGAGAGACATTCATTGGAAGCAGAGTGGGGGAGGCGAGGGCAGCATGACAGTACGCTTGGCTTGTTCAGCTGGTGACCCCCAACAAGCCACGCTCAGCCCACTCATCACCTACCTCCAGGCTCTCTTTCCTCAAAAAACAATAGGTTCTTTCACTCAGCCTCTCCAAGCAGTGGGCTGTAACTTGGCAGCTCCCTAGAAAATACAATTTTTAATAAAAAATCTCTATGTGGGAGACCCAGCGCATATGGCCAAAATAAAGGTATTAGGATTTAGTATCATTAAAGATTTAGTATCATTAAAGGTTTTGAAACATTAAAGGTTTCTGGAAGCACTGTACTGGTGTGGGTTGTGTACCTGGCATCGGATCATTCCAGTTATCCCTACACTGTAATCACTACAAAAATAATGATTATGTGATTAATCATGACTCACTCAAGTTCTTTATTGATCGGAGAGCAGTGGAGTCATCCAGGTTAACAGTGCTCCTAACAACAAGGCATGAATTCTGATGGCCAACATAACATCGATGTGTTTGCCATGTGTTTACTATAACAAGCTGTTTCCAAAAGCCACGTAAGATTCCACTTCCACAGTATTTATGAGATATTCTGAAATAGTGTCTGAGTCATCCAATGCCTTTACTTTTATAAACACGAAGAGCCCAGAATGATCAACTATAATCATCAGTCATCATCAAACATCAGTTTATTTTTGGCGTTGACCTTATGAGTCATGAAGGCAAGAGGCGACCGTATAAGAAAATAACACTTCACCACTACAGAGCCACTATTTATGTGCTGCCTTGTTTAATTTGATCCTACCTGACTTGCTCTATATGTAAGTGGTTTGCACTTGTAGGTTTTACTAGCCTAGCCTGGTTTTATATGACTTCGTATTGATAAAGTCATAAGCTATTGTTGTACATTTACTGTTTGATACTGCGCAATAAATTGTGTTACACATTGAGTTGTCACGATCAGATGGACGTGCTGCTGTTTTGTGCGAGTCATGGAATCACTATCTACTTTATAAAGAGTTCATTCCTGAACTGCAGGTCATTAACACTGAAGAAAAAGTTGTTTTCTACATTCTCCCTCAAATGCTAGAATATTCTTTTTGTTGTCATGTCAACGGAACTGCACAGCATAGTGTGAGAATGGCAGAGCCTACTGAAATGTCAGCCCTTTAGTGGAACGAAAGCAGAGCCTGCACGAAAGAGAGAAAACTGAAATATCGAGGCAGATAGAGCGAGAGGGGAGGAGCAGCCGGAGGAGAGGTAGGGGAGGGTGCACAAACACAAAACATCAAAATGATAGAACCACGCTGGAATCCAATTTAGAGCGCTAATCAGAGCAATGCTGAAGGAGAGAGAGGAGCAGAGGTGAAGTGGAACGGCGTGTCTGATGAGATTCTGTGAGCACACATCAGAGCCCATCTAGCCCTGCGTCATGGCGGAGATAGAGATTGTATGCTTGGCTGTGGAAATCTGTGAATGGTAGGGAATCTGACGTAGATATTTACCACAAAGGGTCTGTTGATATGAATCAGGGATTAGGTTTCACAGCTATCATTTTATTTTCACTTTGTGGGCTGGCTGGCTGTCTAGCTTGCTGCATCGGACATGACCAGCCTTGCCCCTATCGACATTAGGCCTATCGATCAGGCTGCATTCAAATAATGAAGGCTTTTCACACATTTAGCAATTCAGCACTTTATCTCAGTAATAATGTAGTTTCTTAAATTAATAAATGCATAAATGCAGCTCAATATGTTGTTTTGCTTTTGATGAAAAAAGTATCTTCTGCATCCTCTTGCCTGTTCTATGGTGCCATAGGGATGAATTGGTGCCAGATTTGTACTGACACATTCACAACACCTTCATGAACTCACAGATCTGACCCCACTCTTGGTTGAAATGGAACTAGTCATGTAACTGCACCCTAACCTCGGAGACGACCTCTTGGTAATGTTCTTGTAAGTGTCTTTTGACTCTCCTGAAGCCAGATCATATTTCATGTTTTTATTGGAAAGAGTGCACATTGGAGTTCATAATCGCCTCTGCATTACGCCAGGGGCCCATTCCTCTCTCGCTTGCCTGATTTATGTTTCGCTAATCTCTTCTAGGTGGCTTATATAGAGTGTACATGTAGCTAGTGGCTGACCTGGATATCAGAGAGCATTATAAAGCACTACAGGGAGTCAGGCTATGAGAAAATGTGTGGAGGGGGCATTGCAATGAGTATACATCTATTCTTAATGCCCCCTCTGCCCTGAGGACACCCCCAGGGGCACCTTAGGGCTTCTTCTGTCTATTGGCTCCAGCTCATCCTCAGTTAAATAGCAAACCACAGTGTGTCCCATCCATACTGGGTTATTTTAAGTGACAGGTTTGTTAACTTTTGGTTTGACACTCAGCCTTTGTGAAGGCTACCCTGCATTTTGTAATTGTTCTACCCATTTGTGCAGTGGGGTCAATAGACTCAGCAAGTTTTCTGCATTCTAGATGGTCTGTCTAATCTAATTAGATATTTCCATGCAGGTCCATAGCTCCATGCAGTCTGGTTTGGGGCTGAGGTGGACTTGCTGTCTGGGTTGTGGCTGCTTTCCTGAGTGTAATTTGCACATCAGGAAGAGCGCTCCAGCTGTGATGAAAGGAAAGTGATTCATAATTCATGGAGTTGTAAATGTGGGCACAACGGGCTAATGGGCGTTGTGGCGTTATGTAATGACACATGGAATAATGAAATTTAAGAATATTTTATTACCCATTTAATAGGAACTGGACTTTTCTAATGAATTTGGAATTCATGGCTATACATAGCGTGCTAATTTAATTTCACTATAACACCAGAGGACTGCCTGTTCTGTTCAAGGTGAGGTGCTTGCCAAAAATGTACAGCCGGCTAGCAGCCACAACAGAAATGATCAGGCACTGTAGGTAGAACAACTAAACTTGTTTTAGGATGAACATGTGATATCTCCCATCGTATGTAGCACAGTGTCTGTCAATATCTGAGATAGAAGTAATTGAAACGAAGCTCCCTTTTGAAGTGACACTTATAAGATCGCAGGTCAGACATTACTGCAAAAGAAATCATCAAAGCATAGGGACAGAGGAAAGGTAGAAGAAAGAGAAAGAGAAAGAGAAAGAGAAAGAGAAAGAGAAAGAGAAAGAGAAAGAGAAAGAGAAAGAGAACGAGAAAGCAGCAATAGCACGCCGAGCAAGAGCAATTCCTTTGTTCTCATGCCACACACAGAAAAAGGCCACATCAATGATGTCGGCTGTTTCCAGCGAATAGCATAAAAAAGGCAGGCTAGGAGAGGAGAGGGAGAAAGTGAGGGTGATCCATTTGAGATTCTGGAAGGCACTCAGTCCTCCCCGCCACTCGTCCATCCTTTCCAGGGAACACAAAGAGCATTATGCATGAAGCCCAGAAGGTCTCTGAGCACGCACCATGCTGTCACCCAGCGCCTTCGTACAAAGTCACTCAGGCACCCTTTCTCCAGGAATACACAATGCTACAGAACACACTAAAATACATCCAAATCAATGAAAGGTTAAGAGGTGATAATTCCTACTGCTTTCAGCCTTGACCACCTTCTCACTGTTCCTACTGAAGCGTGATTAACAGCCAGTCGCCTTTCACATTTGGCATCTTTCTTCTTCTCAGTGGAGGTTGAATTAAAAAAAAACGACGTTATAAAAGATATTCAAACGTGTCCTTTTCTTTTGAAATGTCAGCGCCCTCTTGAATTTTCCAGATTTCTGTGGATTTCCTTGCGGCTATAAGTGCAAAACTTTCTTCTCCCACTGTGAAATTTAGTGACGGGATTAAAGATAGGGACGTGGCTACCTCCCAAACATCATGCAGGTGTGTTTTGCAGATAAAGTTGGAATAAAAAGCAGCGTGAGAAGGGGAAATAAAGAGAACGATAAAGCCTGAGCCAGATCCTACAGAGAGCAGGCTGTGTGATGCTGTGTTCAGATAAAAAACTGATGAGACAAAGCTACATTCATATTGTCATACATTTTTCTACTAACACCACAACTGACACAAATTCCATTAAGCCCAACAATCTGAGATAAAACCAGGCATAGATTTTAACATTCACCTGTTTGCTGACTTGCTTGTTTGTGCTATCGGTTTTCAAATATGAATCGTCTTATCTTAGAGGGGTATGATTGCCTCCGTTTCGCAAATTCTGCTGCATGTCTTAACATGTGCATGGTATACATTTCATAATAGAAAGTCTGACGTATTTCTGACACAATTCAAATTATGGGCGGCGTCGGCAGGCCTAGAACGAAGGACAGAGAGATACCATGGACTTTGCTCTGAACTCAAACACAATTGCAAAAAGGTGTGGCAGAATGACTTGTCCAGGGATACTCAATAAACATCATATATCTTTGTAATACACACTCTATATACAGATATTCAATAAACACCATACATCCCCGTAATAGAGCTGCCAAGGAATCGTGTGCGTGATGGGTGAGCTTAGTAACTGAAACACGTGTGTCATTTAGAATTCAGCAGTGTTGCACCCAGGACCAAGCCAGCTCAGACAAATATTGGTTTCATGTCAAAAAGCTACTTGAAAGTTAGATGTGTTAATGTTCCTGCTAATGGCCTGGCAGAGGCCTCCTTATTATTCTGGCCCTACCTTCCCTCTACAGAGGGTGTCTCCACAAGGTTAATTAGTGGAGAGTCTCTCGAGGTTCCCCACGCGATGTGGGCTTAAGATAGTGGAGGTGCCTCTACACTCAGCAAACAAGGTTAATGGAGCCTCAGATAGCTCCCTCCTTCTCTTTCTGTCTTCCATGTGCATCCACATGGAGGGTGCTACTGTGTCTCAGTTATTCATCAGCCTGTACGGTGGAAGGGGTTGCTCCCTGGGGAGTTTGAACTGCAGGTATTAGCCATTAAGATAATATTCACATCTGCTTGCGGTCATTGCATTATTTAAGTAATACTTCAGTTGGCAATGGGAACGGCAGTAAACAGCAGAATGCTATTTCCAGCTATATTATAAGATGAAAACCAAGAAAGTTAATCATCAAGTGTCAGTGCGCACAAACAGCAGAAAACATTTTTGCTACTAAAAAATGCATTTGGATATCGTTTCCCCTGGAAAACCATTTTAGGGACTACCATCCATCAATGATCTTGCAGTATAACAGCTTTTCTGATATAGGCCATAATGTCCCATTGAATCTCCAACCCACGGGTGTATCTGACAGCATTTCCCTGGAGAGAGAGAGACAGAGACATAAGGCTTAAATCAAAGAAATAACACAAAAAGAGAACGGGGCCCCTCAAAGGTCACTGTGTCACAAATGACTTTGCATCAACAGTCACACTCTGAATCACACCCTTGAATAAAGTTGCTCTCCGAGCCATCCCTGAGGCATGTGGTGGATCACACTGTGCCTTGCCTTATGACCCCCACGCTCTCCTCCCATCTCTGTGATCTCCGTCAGCTACAGCATGATTTATCACACCAATATCCCTTCAGCACCACCCTGATTGCTTTGATACCTCTATTGACATTTCCTTCCATCGTGCCTGCATGCATTTTTCATGGCTGTCCCAGGACAGCGAACATGCATCCCCCAGTGATAATCATTATGATACTCAAAGAAAAAACATCTCTCTCCCTCTCTCTCTCTCTCTCTCTCTCTCTCTCTCATATGCCACATTCATGTGACATGGGCAGAGAGGCTGTCTGTCTCTCTTCTCTCGGTACCCCATCTCCTTGTCCATGTGGAGATATTGCCTTCAGAGGGAAGGGGATGAGAGGCATCCTGCTGCTTCCCCGAGGTCACAGGCAAGGAGGGTGCTGGGTGCTGATATGCTGCAGGTTTGTAAGGGGAATGAAAGGCGGGAGAGGAGCAGCTAAGAGTTTTAAAGTATGACCCGGTTCCCTTTGGTGATGAAGGTGGCACGGCGTGTGCTGAGAGGCTTGTGAAGGAATCTGGCTCCTCTGACTCTCTCATATGCACATCTAAGCACTTTCCCAGCCTCTGCTGGCCACAGCACTGTGTTTATTTATTTATTTATTGTGTGTGTGTGTCTGTGTGTGTCTGTGCCTGTGCCTGTGTCTGTGTGTGTGCATGCGTGTTTGTTTATCAGGTGCTGTGCTTGGTATTGTTTGGGATATGAATTCCATGCTCCCCAGTGCAGTGAGCCATGCGGTGTGTGATATTGAAGCCTGAAATAAAACAGGGCCATCTATTGAAGCCAGCATTTCAGATGTCATCTTTTTATGCTGTTGAAGTTGAGAGTTTGTCAGTATTAGTTTTCTAGTGTGAAAAAAAAACAGAAAGCTACTGCAACTTCTTCTCCCCCCTGCACTACAGCAAAAATCCCATAATCCATGTGCTCTACGTAGCATCTCAGATGTAAAATACCTACAAAAGTTCTTCTATACATCCACACACATGCACACATTATCAACACTTCAGTCACCTCCCTGAGTGGTCCCTCATATGCTATTATCATGACTCCTCCACTTCCATCCATTCTGGTTACTTTCATCCAGGGAATTGCAGTAGAACCTCCAGGAACATCACACACTTGAGGACCCAAGACTTCACAAGCTCACTTTGATGCATCTGTCTCCAACCATGGAGACCCACCGACGATGTTATTCCACAGCACGTTAATGGAGGGCCTCCAGCTGAGTGTGCCTGACAGACATCTGGAGGAGAGAGATAGCTAAAATGTGGCAGCTCCCGTTGCTGTATTGATTCACTCTCCAGCACTGACGTTCAGAGCAGACACAAGCCAAGCTTAGGCATTTTTATGTTCTTGGGCTGTTATGGATTTTATGGGGGAAAAGTTAAAGTTATTGCGGGTGATGCTTGGATACGATAGTCAACATGGAGGGAAATCTGCCCTGTTCTGTTCTCACATTGAGGAACAAAATGTTCTTGGTGTCATAATCTGTCGAAACTGTTTGGGAGGGAATCAAGGGATGAAGGGAAGGACTCAGGCTCATAAATATGGATAGCTTTGACATTGTGAGCTCCAAGGGTTAGCACAGGAAACGATGACTAATTAGGTTTGCCGTCTGTCATATCAAAAGATGTGCTGAGCACAGGGTGGCAATGACTGCCCCCTTCTCTGCCCCTCTCATTCTCTCTATTTTTCTGATCTCCATCAGGGGTCTTGATGGCATCTTTCTTGCCTGTTTTAATTTTCCCATCAGGCAGTAGGTTTTGCTCTCTGTCTGACTAAGCTCCTAGATACCCTGCCTGTTGACTCAGCAGTTAAGTGCATTAATTCCCCATCTCTATGACTCATTTGGTATTCTGGCGGATAGAAAACAAAACCGTTCTCTGGCTGGCTAATGCCAAATAAACCTGTATGTAAACATATAATAAAACAGAGTGTGAAACTCTAGCTTTGGATGGGATCACAACACTGTTACAAAGCTGGATAGCCATTTTCAGAACTTATATGCACTGCTCTGCCTTACTCTTGCATGCATTGATGTGCCTGTACTCTGCCTTAGTGCATCATATACATATATTCATAGAGGTCCAAACTCCAGCCAAATCACCCAGTAAATGGATGCCTGGCTAGGTCTGCCTCCCTTAAAGGTTGGAAGACTGGGCATAGGTGTGCAGGTTGAATGAAATGGGCCTATTTGAATTCAGTCAGAGGAGAGAATGGGTCATTAAAGTGGGCAGGGTGTGTGTGTGTGTGTGTGTGTGTGTGTGAGACAGAGAGAGCATTCATATGATTGTGCGTTTATACTGTGTGGTATGGTTGGCATGTGTGTGTGTGTGTGATAGAGAGGGAGGT
>CABFOQ010054283.1:0-28105 GCA_900660455.1 Gephyroberyx darwinii
GCTGAGCAGCAGGAAACTGGCACACCAGAACCGACAGGCCTCACGGTGCAACAACACAACACAACATCCCACCATCGGGTGTATGCACACATGGACGTCGCAGAAAAACACACACGTTTTTCAGGCCCTTCGCTGATGATCTCACTTTGTACATTTGTTACTATTCATATTGTGAAAATATAAATGAAGGCGTTGACTGCGATGATTCCAATTATTTATAGCCCTATTTTATTCCTCTTTTAGTAACCAGCACTGGAAGCACCAGTCTCTATTATTTGTACTAAAAGCACCTTGGGCTTGTGTTCCTCTCCTAAACCACTAGGGGGTAAAGCTCCCCACGGTAGATGGCTGCTGATCTATGCAGCAGGGCTAACTGCAACTAACCCTGTTCCCCCGGACCAGACCTCCCTCTGCTCTGTTATCCGCAGGCCTAAATGAACCAGTCCACCTGTGCTTGATTATCATGATGTAAAGCTCTCCTAATTGGATTCTCCACAGAGCGCGGGTTTGTTTTTGTAATGCGTTATCTATATTTTCTAGATTTCTTCTGCAGCATCAGGGAGATGTTGTCATACCAATGATGAACACCATTTTCACTTGAGCCGTTATTACTAGTAACCGTGTGCGAGAAATGGAGATAAATGAGCGCGAAGCCCCGAGCTCAGATATGCTACTATAAGCTTTCACCTCCCATACACCCCAATGCTCTGCCGACAACCTCCTCTCCACATGGGAGATGCACCATCTAACAAATGACCGGTAGGATTACACATTTTGAGCAACAGGGGAAATTGTTTTGCAACCACGTGTTGAGCAGGCTCCGCTAGGAGGAGAAAACGTTTGCTATTTGACTGTTTGGCCTCCATAATCCTTATCTTTAAGGGATGGGACGCTCAGTGAAACTATTTTCTGCACATTGAGCGCGTCTGTCTTTACTGGATTGGTAACAGTGGTACTGCTGTTTAGCTCCCCTGACATATGTGCGAGAGGGGATATTCATCTTGAGGTCCAGTGACGTGATGAACTGATGCTCCCCCAGCTTGTATAAGTTACCGTTTTGAGTTGACACCGACACAGCGCGAGAGATATGAGGAAACAATCTGACACGGAAGGGCCGTAGGTGGCTCTCAATATGAATGATTGTATTTGAATGGTCTCCACATCTGTTATTGTAAGTGAACTAATGTTCCCGGTCCCACTCCTGACCCAGTGCCCTCCTCAAACTCTCATGTAGATGTTTGACAGCTTAGATGAACATAAGAAACCGCCACCCTGCATGCCAAATGACTGTCCACTGCCCCAGTGAAAATAATCTTTTTACATCACAAGTCATATCTAATCCAATAAGAGCAGCAATTTTTGGCCCACCTTAACCTGGTGGTGAACTCTATAGTTAATACGGAGCGGTTATTATTTTACCATCAATCAACAGCCAGGCAGGCAGGGTGCTCTCTCACCTCACAGCACTGCCTTGCAATCTAATTGTGCCCGAGCTTCATCAGTTTCCAGAACAATCAATTCCTGCTCTCTCTGGATGCAGGCAGCCGTGCCCTGGACCGCTGCACCGCCTTTAATATGAGCTTCATCTTCCAGGCCTCCTAACCAGAGAGCCAGGAGGCATCTTTGCTGGCCTTCCCCGGCCCTGGCTTCAATCCTGTGTTCCGTCATCCTTTCTTTGCGGTATCGCTTTTGACAGGCCGAGTCTCCCTATGAAGCTTTGAAAATCGAGATGTGGTGAGAATGTGATGAGACCCTTGAGGAAGTGGCTGAACTTTTGAACTGGCGTGTGGGGACAGTCAGGGCTACACAGACAATATTAAGTGGCCTACTGCCTTGGAGCTGTCACTAATGGGGTAAACATTGACATACGAGCACCGTCTCAAACAGCCATTCATCTGAGCAACTTCGCTAACCTTGAGAGGATAGCAGGGAAACATCCTCCTGTCTGGTGACAATTCACAACAAATATAGAAGAGATTATTTGAACCAACACGTTTGCAAGAGGAATCAGTCCAGATGCACGGGATCGGACAAACTGCGTTTTAGCATCAAGCTGCAGCGTAAAACACATAGTTGCATGTATTACAATATAATAAATACACACCTGGAATTCATTTGTATTTCAATAACACACTCTTCCCTCCTGGTGTTTATGGATGTGCTTGTCAAGAAAAAGCTTTATATTCATTTATTTTGCTAATTCATGCATGAATCTGACTATAACGACACTAGATGTAATGAAGTAACCCTGTGATGTGCATCAGAACCGTCAGATGTTGCCTATGGGTTCTCAGCTTGCACAACGTGGTAAACTTATTTGTTATACATATGTCATCGCCGAACGATGAAGACATATGGCTCTTTTAAAGCTGCTAACAATACCAATCAATAATCATGACTGTCTCAGTATTGTCATATTTCATAAATCAGGTCCATTGTTTTGAGGTGACAGTGATCATTCTCTGCACAGTCAAAGTGTGAATGCATGCAAATAATCCTTATCTTAATCACGGTCATCTGAACTGACCGCAGGAAAATCAATTATTGTGTGAGAGCACCGATGCTCCGAGGAAAACGAGAGCTAATCCTGCAGCCAGTCTGGGATTTTCAGACGTCATACTTACATGCAGGCCTCAGATCACATGCAGGTTAAGACGCATTATAGGTTCATATGCAGGTAAGAGTCATTCTAGGCTTCCTCTGCTCATCTTTACATACGATGAGTCCAATGCAACATAAATGTGTTTCATTCAGCCCACTTAGACCAAATTATCTACATGCCTAGCAGTTTGTATTTAACAGCAGATTTATGTTTAAGAGCACAGCAGGCTAACCTGCTTGGCAAACTGAGCTGGTTCCCAGCCAAGGCTATCTGTAGCAGTCACTTGGAATCAGAGGAATAGGTTGAGCAGGAAAACAAGCCAGAAAAAAACCCCACAGCATTGTCACAAAGTATGTATTTTTTTGTACCAAATGAAGGAAATGTTCACATGGACACAAACCGGCCCCTGTGGTCGATGAAAGGTGGGTTTCCTCTTGAATACAGTAGGCGATGATGGACAAAAGTGAAATGAATAGCCCCAGTCCCAAACAGACAACACCTCACGGACACATTCATACACAAAAATAACAGAGAGGCTCTTCCTTGTGCTATTGCACAAAGCACAATTGAGAGTGATGTGTGCCGCAGTCAGGCAAAGGTTGAAGTACGTGGGAAAAAAAGCACAAGCGCATAACTGCCGAGAGGCATTCAGCAGGAGAACTATCCGTCACTGGACTTTGCGGAGCTGTGACAGAGCAGCTAAAAATGACAATCTAATAGCTGGGATGACATTTTGTTTAAAAACGTGATGACAGAACGATCCCGTGTCTCTGTAACTGTAGCTGCTGTTGGGCCAAGAGTCAGCCATTATTCTCCACTCAGCCGCTGTCTGTCTCGGCGGTCACCGTGAGTGCTGCTTGTAATGGGCTATGATGAGTTTGTATGACTTACGATAGGATCTTCCATGTCAACCGATGTCATGCAAATATTTATGTCAAGTAGGAGCAATTCAGTTTGTGAGCATAGCAGAGGCACATGCTCTGATAGATGTCTATTCCCTGTTGGTGCCGGAATGATAGAATGTTTCTGAGGCAGTGGCCTACTTCCTCTTCCACTCCCCAGGCCTGGCCGCCAGCATTGTGCCAGGGCACTGCTCCCTCTTCCTCTGAGAGATCCTGTGATTGAGAACACCGAACACATGTTTACATTGGCCGCACCTCAGAGGAAAACAGACCAAGAGAGAGAGAGAGAAAAAGAAAGAGAAAAGAGGAACCAATCCAATATCTCATTTCTCAACATGCTTGTGTTATGTCTCGGTGTCGTGCTGTTGCAAATCAACATGTCACAAAAGCCTCACTCAAACAGCAGGCAACTGGCCAATAAAGGAGTAATATTATTCAGCGGTAGCCTGATATCGAAGCTACTGTTGGTTTGTGGGATTCTATGAGTCAGCTTTATTTATTCACTGTTGGAGGCAGCAGTTAAAGGGAGTAATTTGAAGTGTAAGACTGATAAATACTAGTCGTATCCCCCCATTGTGAAGGAGCAGTCTAGTGGTGAACTCTCTCTTTCATCCTCTTCCATTGCCTGTGGCTTTCTCAAGCATCAACATTCTTCCACTTATCTTTATAGCCATTAGCGCTGTCAGCTTCCCCGTGTCTCTGCTTAGCCTCACTGTGAAGCCTGCGCTGAAATTCCATGAATATCAGTTGACAAGAGGAGGGCTAAAGATGTAAGGTGCAAACAAATTGAGTTATTTGTGTTCTTGAGGAGTAAACAATACAGAACATGATGTTGAGAGATGATGCCACACCCCTGGTCCACCACCAAAGCACACAAACAAACATGCAGCCTGGGAGAGGACTCTTCAGCGACTAGCCAGGAGGTGTAGCGATGGGCGGAGGGGGGTGGGGAGTCATCCTAATGTGATAATACACGTGATAACTGTTGACCTCTGCATACTCTCTACCAGGTTTTCAACTGTCATTCACACAAGAAAAACACAAAACTGAAGTATGTTTCGATACAGCCATTTACTCTGCGTGCATATACATTGCAGTGATGGATTGTGTAGACAATCCAGCAGCAAAAAAAAAGTGTAGCAAGCCAAAAACAGCTTAAGGAGTGGTTTAATTGTAGATCTCCCAGTGCAGAGTGCTGTCTCCAGCCCTCTGTGTTATGAACTACCGGCGGGGTCCTATAGGGGGAGTCTGGCATCACCTCTCTGTGTCATCAGGGAGCACAGAGGAGTAACACACACTGTGGACCACACACTGGTGGAATGTGCAATCCTGTCATCGGCTGGCAATTACAGACTTTTACCATAAGTCTCTGTAAAACACAATCAACAGAGGTAAGATAAATAAATAAATAAAAACATTATTCAGCTTCTGCCTGAAGTGTTAGGACACCTTCCCAATACAATACTGATTACAGTGGAAAGTGGCACACAGCCCCTTCATTTTAGACTATACTGTGATGGTTACAAAACCATTTAAGTCCAATTAAATGTAGGAGACCAACATGTCTTTAACGTAGCCCCCTTACCTCAGCCGCCGGCAGCTATTATTGATGGTCTGATCCCCTGGTGTAATAGAATTTGAGACAGACAACATGAGGATTTGGCTAATCCCCTATTAAGAACCTCCCTAATCCCCTTGAAAATCCTTGTCTATACACCAGGTTAAGTACTTGTACTGTAATAACAACAAAGGTCGAAGGGATTAACGCTGACAGAAATCTATCTGATGGTGTTTAAAAAAAAAGAAAAGAAGTTAGAGCTTGTTTAAAGTTGATTCTTGCTTTATATTATATGTTAAAATATTGGTATGGATTTCATAGCGGCCATAGTTGTCAGTGATTCAATAACACAATTGTATATAAATTGACATATAAAACTAATATTGTTTGTCATAGTATTACACCTTGTATTACACATATTAATTTCTTATAGATAAAACATCCTACTCCAAAATTAGATCATTATTATAAGAACACAGAAGAATGTGATCCAACATAACAAGGAAATATAATGACAATATTAAATTTTTCGCTTTATAAATGTGTATTTTTTTTGCTGTTATGGGTCTTTCCTCTCCCTTAATCCACTATCATCAAGCAATCTTTTTTCCAGCAATATAAATCCCTGTGCACTGTTAAAGACCCTGTGAAATCCTTGGTGGATGGAAAATGTATATGCTCCATATGCTTTCTGGCTACTGATGTCAAGGTAGAGTGATTAGGTGGAAGTGGACTTTATGTAAGCAATGGTGAGCGCAAATCGGCCCCAGATCTCCCCACAAGATGCTCACACTCTACATGGAGCATTGAGATATGCGATATTAAGTAGAAGGCCATAAAACCTTGTCTGGACCCATGTGGTTGACTACAAGTAATAGAGAACAGCCAAATATGTATTCAAGTTTTCAATGAAAGCCTGTTGAAAGTGTAATGATGTTAAAGTGCTGTCAGGGGAGCCCCGGCATGATGTTTTATTGGCTGTTTATTTTATTGGAGGACTAGCCATGAATCTAGGTAGCCTTCAGTGATATTGCCACACTGTGGTTGAGCCCCTCCGACTGCATGAGAGATTTTATTAGCCAAACATTTGTTTCTCCATACTAAAGCACCCAGGACCACATCTCTCCAGTTCAGTGGTGAAAATAGCAAACAGATGTGTTTTCAGTTTTAAACCTCCTCTACACATCAGTGTGTTACTTAAATTGTGCTTTTATGATGTTTCACTTATGATGCTGAATTTCACTTTTATTACAAAAAATATAGTCTACTACTTTTGGCCGCATTTGTATTTAATGAAGAATATAGAAAAAGTTAAATGTACTGTTTAGTGCAGCAAAACACTTACTGTAGGTATTGGGTGCAATTCATTCTCATAGAATAATTATACTTTACGCTACTTTGAAACCCAACAAAACCAGAGTTAGTATCATAGCCAACATGAATTTCTGGTTGCATGGAAGACTGCATTATTATTTACGAGTGTTTCAAAGCCCCAGGGATAAAATAATCATTTTTTTTCACAGTGCAGAATGTACAGTTCCACAAATATGGATGGGAGGTTGGGCAATTTCTGTTTCATTTTCTCAGCTCACTAACTGTTGGCTACACTGCAATATGTGATAACTATGCCAGTAATATTTGGTCTATGGGACTAAATCCATTAAAATAAGCATTTGCATAATACACTATTCTCATTGAACAAATGAGGACTATGTAATGATCCAATCTGTATGAAAGAGAGTGAATGCTGCGAGTAAATATAATGGTTTCCACATGTCTGCTCATCCGGCAAGAGGAACGAAAGCCCTCGCCGTGCCTTTTGCATGACCCTGATCGTACAGTTACGAGCATGGTCACTAGTATCTGTATCAGGGACCTCGTGTACAGCTGTTGGCTGGAAGTGGTACAACATAAGTAAGCATTAGCTGTGCATCTTGGGAGAGTAGCCCTTGGCAAGTCAGCGCAGGAGAAGTAATCAGTACAATAAATACATAGCTGTTTGTGCAAACCGACAGGCCGGTGACTGATGTGGCTCTAAGAGAGTGGGCTGAATGGATGGCACAGATCAGCCCTATGAGGTCACGAAGCCAAGCTCCGGCTGCATTTGGCCCAGCTGATCTCCAATTAAACAGGGTGATGACATCACACAACAGAGCAGACCATGTGCGCCACCTCTGGATCACTAGCCAAGACATGTCACACACACCCTCTTAGCTCTCCCCACAAGGCTAGGAGGGGGGGTGGGGGAAACATAGGCATCCCGTACAGATGAATTGAGTCATGGTCGCTCCTAATTTTGCCTTTAGATTCAGATTTGGTTTGCAGAAACGAGACAAAGCCCCTGGAAACATTGTGGCAGTTCATCCCAGGAGTCATCTCCTCTGATGTTAGGAATATGATCTAGTTTCTGTGCAGGTCTGTTCTGTTCAGGCAGTTCCTGTTCGGAGGGAGTAGAGAAACCCTTTAAAGGCAGCCGTGGCTATCACATTTCTGGCCTCAAAATATGGAGGCCCCAGTCAATGTATCTATGACTATTATCTATCAATTAATACATCTGTCTCCATTGTAGGGGTCCAGTGCCCTGCTAGCGGCCTGACCAGGCAGTGAACTCTTGCATTCCTAAAAAACACGGTCATCCAGCCTCTGTAATTTGTCATGTTGGAAGTTGACAGTAAAAGGTCATCCACTCCCATCGCTGGAGGCAAGAAAAAGCACCAGGATGAAAGTGCACGTTCAGACGATGGCTATTGCAGGGCTCTCCCTATTTGTATAAGACTGGGAAGACACACACACAGCTTTATCTAATCTAGGCCACCTATCTGTCTTCTACTTCCCAGGCTATCGGAAAGCAGAAGCACCAGAGGGTGCATGAAAAGCACTCCAGCTCTTAATAATCCAACCATCATAGGCCTTAAACACAAAGTTCTAAGAAGGCAATGGCCTTGAAAAATAACGAGTGAAACTACATTTATAACAAACAAACCATGTGTGCATGTAGTGATGTTTCTCCTTGTGTGTCTTTCCATACTTACTTCCCTCTTAATTTACTGCGCTCCCATGATTCTGATATCTTTGACTCCTAAGTTCAACTATAAATGGATGTGCAGACCAGTCCCTTTTACACTTTTAAATGTAAAGTTTCTAGTGGAGAAGAGACAGTCCAAGACAAATATACCCGTCTTGACAGTAGTTTGAGTTGTGGAAGGGACTACGTAATACCACTCATCTTGTTCAAGTACAGTATATATGTGTAGCTATCGTGACACATCACTAAGCTAACACTTTCCTCCAGCTATATGTTTTATGTTGCAGTATAGTTGCACATTTAGGGTTGAAGCCAACAAGCTATCCATTAAAGTGGGCCACCTCTGACACCACTCCAAAGAGAGGGCAGGTCTGCCAACAGCTCATCCATCATGCACAATATCAATTGATTTCCAAACGTAAACAGAGCATCTCTGACATAAGGGACAGCTGGATCGGAGGGGGCACACCGGAGGAAACGGACTTGCGCATCACAGGCAAATTGTCAAGCTCCTGTCGGCTGCCCTCTCTCCCCCAGACTGGCATGATTTAGCTGGGTCCCTCGCTTCCTGCAATTATTTTACTTCCGAAGCACAACACCGCCAGAGTCTAGTGCTATGACACTGTGAGGTTGACTCTAATGACTCCTCCAGTTCATCTATGCCTGGCCAACTATTAACCCATTAGCTTCACTTGTGCTCCTGTAAAACAGCATAGCTAGGCAAAACCAAGTTAACATTAACCAAGTTAATAGCGTGGAGGTTAAAAAGGGCACCATCTAAGACATATACTGGTACATTACATATGAATGGGAGACCCAGTATGCGCAACGGTGAGCACTCAGGATCTGTAGTTGAACACGAAGAGCATCCTCAGGTGAGAGTGGTCTAGTCACACTGCCTGTGAGGTAATATGATGTGGGGACAGGTTGGAAAGATGAATCAAAGATGGATACAGTTTGTATTCATCTTAACCAATTTATAATATAAATAACTTTCAATTTATTATAGAGCAAACAAAACCAATCAATTTGTCATCATAGGTGAATAGCCTGTGAGCAGCCTGCACTCAGGCAGCCATTACTTTCATAGTCTGCATTTGAACATTTAATACTTTATCCATTACATCCACAGTCCGCACACCAACATCTAATACTCTTTCAATTTCTTTCAATTATGAAAAACTCGTATGTTTGATCAATTATTCATTGATAATCCTCATGAACAGGATATGGAGCAATTCCGTTAAGCTACATTGAAGTATTATCAATTATCATGTTTTAATTTTTGCTCAAGTGATTCCCTCATCTCCACTTACATTACCCTCCTCTGCTCTTCTATGCGGCATTAGTGAGGTATCATTAGTGAGGACCGGTGGGAAGGCTGCCCACACTGGAGCAAATGGAAGTCGTAAAGCAGCGCTACTCATCGCACGGACATTACACACTGACCCTCCCAATCCCTCAGTCACTGCAATTGGCTGACAGTGTGCACCAATGACACTGTAAACTCAATTTAGTCCGGCATTAATTGTTACACTAAGTATTCCATGCCCCCACTCATGTTGAAGTTCAGAAATGTATAAGGTTAGGGGGAAACATGTTGTGGTACACTTACCAATGTGATGATACAATTCCCATTTGATGGTAGCTAGCTAATGCAGACTAGCGAGCTGTGTTCTCCAAGACTTATGCATCTCTGTTACGCCAGACAAATGCTGCCCTTGGTTCACGACCAGAGCAAGTTCAGAGAGTTTTTTGATGACTTGAGACTTCCATTTAACTTTCATTTAAAATTCACTAGCTATGAGGAGCTACCATACCTCCATGTCCGTCTGTACCTATGAACGCTGGGTAAAAATGAATTACCCGTGATGCTAAATTTAATTTGTTGCCGCAAATCCTCTGAATGTTTGGAGGCATAATTTGATTAAAATCTCCCCATGATGTACAAATATTCAATACAAACACTGGGATTCTCAGTTGCGGGGAAACGCTGCGCTGCCGCTGCACTTTGGTCTCTGTCATCTTCGGTGAGAGGGGTTGACATTTTCTGCCCTAGGGCCCAGTTGTCCATTTGAACCTCTGAACTTTGGTGACGGGTTCAGTTGTGTCAGACTGCGCTCCATCTTAAACATTCACCCCATCGCTCTGTACTCCCACGATCCGATCAGGGCTACGGTGTGGCTGCAAATACTAGCATGCAATAATTATAAGTGCATGTGGGCTAAAAAGTTAAATTAAATCCAAAATTATAATGTGGTTTAAAGCATTGTTGTCATTGTGGTATGCCTGCTGTCTAGATAAACATTCAGCCTGCGGTTGGAATGAGCCTCAGCTGGTCCTACACATGTAGCAGCCACAGTAAAGCTGCTGTTATTTATAGCCATAACAGAGCTGGTTCCTCTTACATGACCTTTTTAAGAATGGTTGATGACACAGAAGCTCTCATGTGCTACGACAACACTGACTTCAATCAGCTCCAAGCCGTGACTGCTCAATGCTATGAGCAGATGGCAGCGTGCACATCTTGATGCTAAGACTTCCTGCTAATGTGAAGCATATTTTTGTCTTCTTAAAATGGAACAAGCGTCAGCTCATATTCTGAGCCGATGTTTTACCATATGCACAGTGTTGCTTTTTTGTGCATCTTAAAGCACATTAGGCAGGTAGCTAAAGGTAAAGATAATTTTGACAAATCTGCTGCTCATTGAAAATATTAGATGCAAGGAGCAGTGATGCATCATATGGCATTGAAACTCTGCCCTTGTGTTGCATTGCTATACTTCCAGTAAAAGGAAGAGGGAATGAGGCGAGATGTTGAATTCTTTTTCCTCCATACAGTCTGCAGGGATCCTATTCTACCATAATGGCATAGGCTTTGTGACATTCAGTGCTGATAGAGGACATCATTTCATAGGAGACCTGACATAGCAGCAAGACCAGGAAGAATGTGGCCAGATGGAACTGGGCTGGATAGTCCACATTTCCCTGCTGACTAGCCGGCAGAGCGAGTTCGACAACACATTCAGATTTTTACACCACAACCACAACCAAAGCGAGCGCACAGAGCCTCACGAGTGTCTTGTCTGAGAGGGAGAGGACAAAGGTGAGAACTGGCTGTAATAAAGCCATATGCCCGCTGTTAGGAAATGAAATGTAAAGCCATCACCATGATCCATCTTCATTAAACAATCTCTCTCTCCCGCGCTCGCGAGGGTATCAGTTTCAAAGGGTCGGGGTGCTATTTCTCCTCCTCTGGAGTGTCAGTGGGTATTTAAATATACTGTAGAGCGCACGGCAGCGATGCAATGCAGTGCAGCCGAGGGACTGGGAGGCCAAAGCTTGGTCCCGTGCCGATTGGCTGCCATTCAAGGTTACTCTTGGAGGGTTTCCCATCACCCCCCTCTAAGTGATACATTGCAATCTGACAAATGCAAACTGTGACATTTAGGAAAGTGCTGGGAGAATAACTACTGTTGTGTTACTAATATGGGTTCCTCACTGCCAAACTAGATTGTTGGGCAGACAGTTTTACAACCCCAATGTCCATTACACAACAGAATCATTCCGTACTGCTGCATTAGCGTCCCTCTTTTTTTTCAGTTTGTTAGTTGTGACAGAAAGATTTCCCACCTTGATGGATTTTTAACCCGTGGTGCTCTGGAACCTTTTTATGAGCAAAAAGTTCCAGAGCACCACTTCAAAAACCGGTTGGAACATCTGTGAAAGAAGCAGATTATTTGTTTTGGATGTGAAGTTCGTGTTCTGCTTATAACTCCGGGAGAGTGTGGTGAGTGTGAAAACTAGATTCATTAGGAACTTCAGAGCAGAGCGTCTAGATTAAAGTATTTTATATGTAAACAAAAGTGTGCGTGCGCAAAAGATCAGATGCTGCTTTGACACTATAATTACGTGATTTATGTCGTTTTTGTATTCTAAGGCAAGGATGGCCTCACTATTTTGCTGACTCATAGGGAAAATACATCAGGACAGATCAGATGAATTGCTTTTTGCTCAAAACAATGTTTGTCTAAATACAAACTCTGTGATCAATCTTCAGTTCTCCGGTTAAGTTTATTGTCTTGACTGGCTCCTTGTTGTCTGAGTAATAGCTAGGTATTTTGGGATAGCTGATTACCTCATCACTCCAGGGCAAATCTGTGCTAATGTGAGTAAGCAGGTACATGTCTCCTTGCCTTGCGCTGCCAAAACAAACAGAGGGGATAAGACCTGCAAAACCATTGCAGTCTCACTATACCTCAATGTAAATATTTTTCCAAATCAAGAAAAATCCATGGCAGCAAAATTGTTTTGTATGGTATGGTGTTATAGGGAAGAATTAAGGGTAGGGTAGGCAGAGGGGACCGAATGGGTGGTGGAACAAATTTCCGTCTTTTTTCACCACCCTACTGAGCTATTCTCCATGTACGGTTGCGAGGCATACATTAATTATACCGCTGCTAGACATTACCTAGCTGCCATTGTCGCCGAATTACTGGCTTTCGCTGCAGCTCGGCTTCCTCTTCTTTAATGTGCCATTTAATGCAGTTTCTCCCAATCCAGTTCATAGATAGAGGTGAATGGAAATGGCGCTGTGTGTTATATGCAAATTGCAAGGCTAGGTGATTAATTTCTAATGGGTTTCAGTGCAATTGAAGGCAGCAGGAACTGATCAAGGGCAAGGGTATTATAGAATGGTACAGGCTGCATAAGGGTGGCTCTGCTTGTTCTGTGCTGTACCACAGCGTGACACTATCTCATTGCATCTAGACAACACACCTCCCCCTGGATAATGAGCATTTTTCATGAGGGGGGGACCATTTTTTTTGTCTGCTGTTGTATTTTTTTCTTGTACTAGCCTGCAAATCATTCTTCATCTGACTTCATCATTTATCGATCTGGCGCTATTATTTCATATCCATACGCCATAATGTGTATTTGTACATTCAGTCTGAACTCATAGCATTCTACAGTCAACCCACTTGGAGGGTCTTACTATATATGCTACAACTGCAATATATCACCAACCGCTATCTAATTAAAATGTGTGCTAAAACATTACAGGGGCTAAATGAAATGTGTTTCACACTGACATAGGCGAGATCTTGGAAAATAACACTCACATAAACTCTTTCCCTCTCTCTGAGTCTCTCTCTCTCTCTTGCTCTTACTCTCTCTCTCTCTCTCACACACACACACAAATTCACACACGCATGCAGGCACCATTATTAATGGACAAGCAGAGACTGCCTGAGTATAATTTCCCTGCCTGGGGAAATAAGACTGGAAAACTCTATCTGTTTATATGTTTGATGTCATTCAGTGCTGATTCTGAACTGCTGAGCACGCCCGAACAGAGCCAGCAATGTCATTTGTGGGGTTTTGTTTGGTTTTAATTCCATGGTGCACATTGTGGTTTCTGAACTGTTAAGTAGCCATTTTCAACCCGGCTGAAAGAAAGAAAGCAACTGATAATCTAGAATTGACTGAAATCTACTGCTGCCAGTTGTTTCACGGCCAATGATCCTAAATAATAACCAGCATTTCAAAGACAATTAGAAGATATGAAATAGGCATTTTGTTTCAGAAGACAGTGTTTCTGAAAGCAGTATAACACGGGTGTTCCTTGAAGTCATTTGAGAAATTGAGAATATGTGTCAATCATAAACTAATCGATAAGGTGAGGCACTGTTCTCCATCCTACTGCAGTTCCCACTACAAGTTTAAACACTGAACTGACCTTGGATAGGTTTTTACACATCTGCAAATGTCGAGCATGGTGCGATTCCACCGACCACGCTCCCAACCGTGCTGGAGGAAAGGGGTGTTGTATACTTACTGAAGAGAACAGCAGCTCAGAGCAGCCCAAGAGGCTTAGCAAAGAGACACAAAGCAGCAGTGGCACCATTCATACCTTCAGCTGACAGAGTGCTGATGATTATAGCAAGGACAATGCCCTGCATGTGTCAAACAATTGGCAAATAATTTATGTCATCTTTTCCACTGTTATTTCCGTGGAGGGCACTAACTGTGTTGCCAATATCAAACCTCCTGCAGAGGAGAGGCAAAAAAAAAGGGACGTGTTACAAAAGACTGATGGAGGGAGAGAGGAAGAGGGAGCAAGAGGAGTGGATTGGGGGAGGGGAATAAGTGCCAGGCTCAGCTTTTTCCTGACTGAAGATGCACAGCCATCTGTGAGGAGACAAACACGCGTATGGCCATCATTTGTCCAACATCTTACGTGATGTGAAGGCTTTTCACTCGCCATGCCAACCTGTGTGGCAGATGATGTATGTGTTTCTTCAGTCCCGTGATTACTAGCATGGAGCTGCAGAGCAATGCTCTTCACCTCATCAGTTCCACAGGCTGCGCTCCAAGGTGGGTGAGGGATTCGCTGCAAGATGGCTTCTGACACACAGCACAACCAAGGCGTACCAGCATGAATATTATACAGTGCATTTCACCACAGTCACCCACTGTGAACAGATCAATCGAGGTGGATGAGGAGAATTAGAATTTTAATAGAGTGCCTAGGTGCAGTAATTAAAAAGAATGATTATATTTTCCCTAAATGTGTGAAAAACGTGGACGGTTCATTGGGGCGGGGCTTTGGTCTTATATAGTACGTTGCCTATTTGTTCCTGTTCTTTGATGGAAACTTTTGAGTGACACTGGAATGACAATAAATATGGTAATGGTTAAGCATTATACTGAATTGTTTCTGTTCCTGCACAAAACACTTGACTTGTGTGTACATAACATTTTTGCCTAATCTCCCCACAGCCATTAATCAACAACACGATTTTTTCGTGAGTCTTATTAAGTTTCACTTAATTTGGAACATCAGGCCCTTTCCCCCCTTTTGGCCCGGAATTATCTCGCAAGACCAGTGGGTGATACACAGCAGGTTTACATATGATTAATATAGCACGGCCAATAAAGTAAATAAAGCGATGAGGAGGAGGAGGCGGGAGAGGAAGAGAAAAGAAGCCGAACCAACAACAAGGTGTCAACAAACAAGCTGAGAGACAAGTGGGTGATAATTGTTGTGGGAGCCTCGGGAGCAATAGGCTCTTTGAGAGAAGGGTAACAAACCAGCAGAACAATAGAGATGAATCACGCCGGGTCTGCTACTGCGGTCTGCCTTCCATCGAGGTCCTATTAGACTCGGCTCACAAGCTTCATGTTACAGCTTTGAAACTCCAGGCTTCGACTGCCAAGCTGCAACAGATATTAGAAAAAGACAATCCCACTTTTTGAAGGTTAATATCGTCTTTTGCGTGTTTTGTTGTTGCTTATTTTTTCTTTCAGCAGTGCGTGGGAAATTGTTGCATTGATTGTATTATTGTCATTTTAATTACCCCATTCAATTATCTCCACAGAATAAGTGAGCCCTAATGGTGAAATAAACTGAATGTGGACATCAGCGGTATTTCATACTCTGGCTGACCCCGGTGACACATCCTCTAACAAAACGTTGAACAGCGGGACAGGAAGGACGATAATTGCTTCAAAGCGCATTACAAAATATTACTAAGTGAGCCAAGTGAGCTAAGCCTCAACCATGAGCGCCGCGGGTTGTCTGTCAACAAAAATATCCCCATTGTTTGGTGGCTACATCCAGAGAGGGAGCAATGTTTTTGTAGGGTGACCTGGGCAACCATCCTATGTCAATTGGTGTCAGGCTACATGGGCAATATACCAGCTTGCCTCCAGGCTAAGCCCAAAACGAGGCCCATTGTGTCCCAAACAACCCAGCCAGGGATAAGGTTCCAAGTCTCCTCCTCACCAAACACTTCTGGTTGAAAGGTCCAGAAGAGGTGACTAAAGCCACAGCGACTAGACAGGAAACTGGTCAGCCAGCCTCTCTTCACTGTGTCAGCAGCTGACTTGGAGAGGAAAGCCTGCACGGGGATGGCTATGTCTGCTAATCTCTTTATAATCACCACACTTTCCTCGAGGAGTATCCTTGTCAAGCCCTGGAAAAAAAAGAAGTAGGTTTGCCAGTTTAGGGCTACATCCGATAGTACTCTAATGTGTGATGCAAACGCTTCGCTCTTTTGTTCCTCCGGGGCAGAAGTCGAGGGCTCTCCTCCATCGGGGTCTCGCACCACAGAGGAAGCTTTGTCTCTCATCAAAGAAGAGGAAGTGCTCTGCTGCTTTGCTGTAACTACGTTGTGCCCCTCAGAGTGCACGTTACAGACAGGCCAGAATCTTTCATGTTCCAATTAAGGGGAAAAGGGACAAGTGAACAACCCAACCTTTAACCCTCACGCGACTTTCAGAGCATGTGGTCATTTGTCTGGAGTTTCAGCCTTCAGAAACGATGACCGATCATTCGCTGTCCGGAGCAGCAGGCCATAATGAATCCTTTTGCTTGAATTTGGAATTGGGTGGATTTTTAGAGGTGCTAATTAATTTCCCATGAACAATGCAAGTTCTTATTGTTGCCTTTCGGATACAAACCAGGCCATCCAGTTCACTGGTTCTTGAAATGGGACGCAGAAAAACCCATTAGGTTCCCCCTAACCTCCCTCAGCTGTGGGTGAGCTACAGCAGGTTAAGTGTCACTCAGAAATTAGCGTTCTCCTGGTAGAGCAGTGGACGCCACATCAGCTGCTACCATTTTTGTAACTACATTAAACAAACCCTCTGAAGGCCTCAATGATGCATGCAATCTTAATTTTTATTACAGCAATTTATTATACACTCCCCAAGCTTATGACAGCCCCGACTGTCATTAACAGATTAATTATAATTTCCCCCTGCGCTCGGAGTTGAAGAGAAACGTGAACGCATACAGGCGCTCCTTGAAAAACAATAAGAGTTGGGTAACGGTGTTTCATCATTCCAGTGGCTTTACCCTTCACCCTTCTTGAAAGTAAATGAAATAAAGGAACCAGGGGTCTGCTCCCGAGGTCCTCCCTGCAGCCACAGTGCATAACAAAACACTCAAGACACACTGCACTTCAAAAGGGGAGTATCTCCTCCCAGCTTTTCATGTGCCAAGGAGCTCTAACAGGGCGGACATGCAAAAGGCCTTTGGTTCCGCCTCTTTTGTGTCATGGTCCAAACAAATTGAAATAAACATGATAGCAAAATTAGTAGGGAGTGTGGGTCTGGGAAATGCCTCACCTGCATCTACAGTATGGGTCCTTACCTTCCATGAAGAGCCTTAGTCAGGCTCTTACCCTTAGCAGGGGGTAAAGGGGGTCACCCCCCAGAAAAAAAATCTGTCCATCTGAAACCCATTTCATGCAATTTCACAATTCATTTATCTAATTTATATCCATCTAAAACTGCAAACGTGGCTTACTGTACTGCACCTCAATATGACATCAATTTCCCCTGTCAACCCTCAGGGGCCTAGACTTTAATCCACTCCTGTTTGTGTTATAGAAAGACACAATTAGACTTTACTGGCACAGATACTCATGCTATAATTAGTAGTTATGATTTATTATTGAGTTATAATTGCCTAAAAATCTAACCTGGCAACACATCAGCAACATCTGACAGATAAGCCAACTTTAGCATGTCACAACATCAGAGGAGACACCCCATCTCCTTTGTTTGGATCTAAATACTGTTGCAATTCTCCATTGACCTATAGGGCACTTGTCACAATTTACAGCCCTGTTTGACATGAATACATTTTGCACAATGTATTTGGAATTTATTTTTAGCTGTGCCTGCCTGCTGTAACAGTAACCAGGCTAGCTTGCAAGCTAAAGGATGCATTGCAATCCAGGAACATGACTTTGACAGTGCTTGCATCTGAGTCACAAGTTTCAAATATACAAGAAGAAATGTATTGAGGTGTCCTCATGTGTGGCTACAGTATCGCTTCCATAGGTGACCTATGCTGACCCATACCCTGCTGAGCTGATGTTGCTACTTCCACCCTGACCTCTGTAATAGCCATGTGATCAGAATTTGGTGTCCATCCACATTGCTTAAAATGTCATATTTTGTAGAGGGATCAAACAAGAAATATATGGGGAAAAACTAAATTAGCATATCATTAGCTGATAAAAAGCAGTACAGCATGAACGTAGCTAAGAGCAGAACTGCTGTCCTCAGTGATGTCTACAGTGACTGAATGTAAACATCATGTTGCAAGCATGTCGCAAGCATGCAAAGCTGCTAAATGTCAGCCAGCTAGCAGCTAGCTTGCAACAGCTATCCATTCAAGTTAAAAGGGATTTACACAGGTTAAGGTTAGGTAAGAAGGTAAGGGTTAGGTTTGGCTAAGTGGTGTTAAAGGTTGAGGTAAGGCAAGAACATCAAGTTGGTTAGGAGAACAGTGAACCAAACAAACTCAGATCCTCATCTTATCCCTAATCACTGCCTCACTCAACCTCACTGGCAATTTGCACCTCATAAATGTTCCCTAGCAGTCTGGGAGATTTCTGTGGGACACACATAGTATCTCTCATGTGCAACTCACCACACCTTCAATGCAACAATCCAAAAAACATGTAGTACAACTTAAAAAGCACAATTTTATGAGGCATGCAATTTTTTTTCAAGGGTATTGATTGGTCCATATACAATTGTACGAGCTACTATTTGTTCCAGGAAGTGTGCAGCAGCCGGCTTAAATGAACAGAGCACTGTATGACTAATGCTGCAAAGTACAATGTATCATTTATGAGCTGCAAGACACAATAGTAAAGAGAGCCACATTTCATTAAATTTTAATTAAGATAAATGCTCTGAGAGAGCATACCATCTCTTAGGTGGCTCTCCCACATCGCTGGATCACTGGCTGGACACAGCTGCAGAGGACAGAAAGAGGAGATGAGCATCCAATCAGAGAGACAAGGAAGAGAGAATGATGGCGGCCAGCAAACAGAAGACAGTGAATGTGTGAGTTTTCTATTAAGTTACACACCGCAAACAAAAAAGGAGAGGTGATGGTAACAAATGCGCGTGAGGCAATATCCCACTGGCAGGTGCTTTGATTTATGATGGGATGACTGCAATGATAAAAGGTTAGCAACATGTCATTAATGAGACTCCACAATGGCACAGTACATGGGCATCCTAAATTTTGATTCCCAAGTTGTACATATTGTAGTTATGTCTGTATCTTGATTATCAATGGCCTGCTTGTTTTATCATAGCCATTCATAGTCATAGTCATATCATTTCTGATTTTCAGGATTTATTACCAGTTTAAGTAAAAGACACTAATGAAGGTCACTCAGAGGCAAATATACTAAATATTTTTGCATCACATTTTGCAGATTTGCCTCTTTCACTTTCATTTAGGTTGGCAGGGGGAAAAAACTTCTCAGTTTAATAGACAGGTAAAGTCTTGAATTTACACGGTGCGTGATATGTTAATGCTCAATGAGACAAAACAATTTTATATTGCTCTGTGCATGGATTCGCTGTGAAAAGATAGGCCTGAACACTGAGTCGCATTAGTGCAAAATCAGATCCGCCCAACCCTTGACTAAAGAAGCCTCGTCTCAGCACGACTCACAAGGGAAAAATCATATCATCTACTTTCCTGTCAGTCAGGCCTGAATACAGTTCTGTCAGTCAGCGTGAGCAAAAGAGCCATGAACACACTGCTCTGCTACATACCATTAGGATCTCAAGTTTGTAAGAGTTACTGCAGCCAGGCTGTCAACAACACTTTTTTTTTTAAGAGAAAGCTGCTCTTAGCCGTTTGGACATAATCCAGCCCTCAGCATGTTGCATTGGGACCAGAAGTCTGGGGATGTAGCACCATGGGGAAACCTTATGATTTGATTAAAATACTGAAGATGGCATTTTCAACTATATACATAGCAAATTCTATACAGCACTTAACACAACATAACCAAGGAAAGTAAAGAAGTAATCTAATTTAATTTAGATCATGAGATTTTATATCATTTATACCAAAATGATGCCATAGATGCCAGTTATTACAAAGGAAACAATGACATTTTTAATATTATAGTTTCAGCACTGCTTTCCAAACAGAGAAGCTTTTTACGTTACACATGCAGTCATTAGATGTTGTGATGTTTTTAAAAATTGATATGTCCTGTAGTGCGTGTGGAGATTGATGGAGACGTGTAGCCATGTGCGCTCTCTGCTGCCTGGTCACACCGAGGCGTGTTCCTCACAGTGCTTTTGCCTGTGTAAGCGAGACTATCGGTCGAAGTTCAGCTACAACTTTATTTTCTATGTGGATGAAATGCACCTTGGGGGCAGAGGCAGAGGGTGGAGGAAAGGAAGGGGGTGGGCAGAAAGTGGGTTTCCAGCTCACAGAGATGCTCAGTGAGAGTCAGAGGCTAGGGCATAAAGGAAATCCATTTTTAGCTGTGGAGCCTCGCTGCTGACAGAAATTAAATTGTGTCCAATGACTTTTCATATAACAACATAAGGTCTGTGTCAGTATTGCCACAGTCTCGGTACCATTACTGAGAAGGGAAAAAAGGGCCTTTCTGTTTGTACTCAAAATGTCAACCTTTGAGTTTCCTTTATCTCTCTTTGAAGAGCAATCTGGAATAAACAGCAACATCTGAAGCAAAATACCACAATTCCAATTGTGAAACATCCATTCAACACAGTGAAAATAATAAAAACCTTGCCATTAAACTATAATTACCACCCCATAGATAGTAATAAGTTGTTTTTCTGTTCATGTAGTCTGTATTTTTTCTAGTCTGTATCTTTAACAACAGTAAAGCTTGGTGCCCTGCGTATAGTGAGAGCATAGAAGGGTCTTTCTAGCCACCCTCTGTGTTAGTGCTTTATCTGTTCCTCAGTCAGCAGCATGTCCAATGTATTGGTCTGCAGCTCATTAGATACTGTTACACTGTTACATATCATCCTTTTGTGATGTTCAATCCAGGGGTTATTTTATGATGAAGTGTTGCAATTTACTTTTTTGGTGTACCCACTTTCCTACATTTCCCAGAATGCCTTTCGGCAACCCCCAGAGAAGGGAGTTTTCTGTGCTGTATGTGTGTAGCCGGAGAACACAGTAGCATTGGCGTAGAAAGTTTTCAAGAAAAAGTGGAGAGAGTAATGAGCCGTGCTCGGTAGTTCAAATCACGAAAAAAGCCATAGAAGAAGGTGTTGTATTTCACATGACAGATCTGCAAAAATGCAATCAGTGGCTGCATTGTATTATGATCTATTGAGGCTACTGTCAGTGGAGAAAGCTTGTCTGCCTTTTTTGCCCCCCAAGTTGAGAAGCCTTGCTTCTCGCCAATCACAAGCCAGCAGCCAGTTTAGTACGCTAGCTTTAGCACAAACTCTTTAACCAGCAAGCTAACTGTCTAACACCACTGCAAAGGCAATTCTACACGTAATTATTGCCATATCTGGGAACCTCTTACTTTTTTTTAATCAATAATTTCTTGGCTAGCTTGCTTTGATGCTTAACAGCAAAATGGGCCCTGAAATGCAAAGCACAGCACCAATAGTTTTTTTAGGGAGTTTCTTTAATGGCCTCTTTAAAAAAAAATGGCAAGAAAATGATCTATCTGCACAGTACTATCAGTGAAATAAATATAAATATCTTTGCAGACTATGTAGTGAAATCTCCATTCAACAAGGCAAGAAAGCCACAAAATCCCTGGCTCATTCTTAGTCACCGTTGGATGGAATCTACTGAGACAGATACAGTGCTCAAACAAGTATCAGATTGACAGATTGATACATGAGGATGTTGAACGTGTTGATAGTAGCAATCTGTATGGAACACAGGCCAGAGCAGTGAAGAGAAATTACTTATTTTTTGATGCATGGACCCTGCTGTTGAGCCTAGTTCATAGAAAGTTCACTTGAGCAGCAGGCTCTGTCATGGTCCTTTTGAATGGATTCACTCTCCACTATCTCTCTGGCAGGCCGAGGGTAATGGATGAGGTGCAAGGTTCCAACAAAAAGCACATCTGCATCCACACGATAAAATGTATCACAAAGGAGAGGCGGGTTTCTTTGAACAAGGACCCACACATGGTCTTTATAAACGGTTAAGATCCAGAAGTATCCAAAATGTTAATCCTCTGAAGTAGAGCGAAGAAGATTTATGCAACTAAAACAAAAAAAACCCAAACATTTATCCTGTGCAATCACTGAGCATTAGAGTGTAGATACAAATTCTCGCTATGCTACAACAAACACACAAACACACACCATTTAATTATTTTCATAACTGACCACATCACTGCATGACATAAATGTTAATATTTGACAAACTATATCATAATGACTTTGTACAGCAATACACTAGCAACACGCAGTAGGAACATATGGCGGCGTGACCGTCGGTGTAAACTATTCTGAGGTGTGTTTTCCTCTTTGCCTGTGGTCTGCTATCGAGTACATATCGTTGCTCAGGGTAGACAGTATTGTGTAATTGACTGGCTGGCCCTGAGGCAACTGGAGATGTTAGGCGTCTCTGTGGTCACACCTCAGTGCCTCACAGTTGGCAAGGCCGGGCTTGCAACAAATCACACTCCACTGACAGCCACGGTCTTCTTTAGCTGTTCCCGTCCTGCGGAAACAACGGCAACAAAAAAGACCTGGGAGCCAAGGACAGCACATTTAAATACTACTCAGCTTCAGAATTTATCCAAGCTCTTTGCAAATAAGGTCTAACCGGTTCCAAATCGGGAGCTGTGAACACACGGTTGATAGTGGTTACCCCGCCTGTAACCTTAGAAATGGCTCGCAAACCTCTGCTCCGGCAAATGGGAAGGTCTGGCGGTGGCAAGGTGGAATTGTATTGTCTCGACACTCGGGGGAGAGAACAGATGGGGACATGCTCTTGTTGTTGGGCCAACAGGACACTTGAACAGCAGATTGCACATTTACATTTACGCCTCAGAGCTGGAGACATTAAGTGCCTTTGCTTAATACAGACACGAGCAACATGGATCATTGCGTCTAACATATAGTCCGCTACAATCACAGCAGACAGTGCTGTTACTGCATGAATTTAAACTAGGGTCAGTCATTCACTGACGCAGGCATTAAGCATAGCAGTTCATGGAATATCAAAATAAAAATGTTAGTGTAACGACAGCCATCATCACCTACCAGATAGACTCAAAATGTGTGTCATTTCGAGTAAATAAACACATTTCTGGCACTATTTGACAAAATAAAATCATTTGAAATCATCTGGCACAGACAAGATGCAGGTCAGAGACTTTTAAAAAAAAGAAAAGAAAACAATTTCCAATGTTGTTCCTGGGGGCCAGAATGTATTCAGATTATGCCTGGTCTCCAGAGTGCATCCCAAAATCCTCCGGTTTGATTTTATCCCATCTATCATTATTCTCTTTGGCAAACACAATGCCATTGGTTCCCAGAAGAATTATAGGGCAGCACTGCAGAAGACAAACAATTTACTGGCACTTTGCCTCACTGAACAGCACTGTCAGCCTGCCAGGAACCATCCATTTTAAACAATACATGCTTTAGTCACCAAGCCCACACATTTCTGGACTCAGTAACTCAAAGTATTCATAGATCCATTTAAGTTACGTTGGCTACTTAAAAAAATGGAGGCTATTCAAATATTGGAAAGGCTGATTCTCATCAAGCATATGTCTGTTTCAATTTTCACATGATACATTTGGATAAACACAGATGACACAGTATCCAATGATACACCGAGCAGACAAAAAGTGCTGGAGAAATACCTTCAACACCTTTATTTGCTATGTGTGCTCTAAACTACCTCGCCCAGAAAAGAGGCAGAGCAGATAAGATTCTTCTTGGCAGGCTTTTCCGCATTAACTCCCTCTCCAACAGGAGTGTAAATTAAGTGGGGAGCTAGTGCAGCGTGCCGAAGGAGGAATGTGGGCCTGAGGCAGGCAGAGCAGAGCAGCAGGATGCTCCAGGGGAGCCGGAGGCCACATTATGCTGCAGCAGGGCCAGAGAGCTCGCTGTCTGACAGCCCCGCGCCCTCAGTGGACACGCCAGGACCACTGCCACCATATTCTCAGGACATTTACATTATTCAAAGATAAATGCATTGTCAATTTTGTGTCTCCAAACACTAGAGATGTGTGCCGCTTCACTCCTCCCGCAGCCAAAGGTGGGCTCACCTCCGCCCGCTGCAAGACACACTACAAATGAAATCAAATGTCTTTCTCAATGGTGCAGAATTACTTAACCCTGCATGCTGTCACTGTGCTCTTGGATTTTTAGATTCTAATGCAGAGGCCTACAGGCAAAGGAGAACAATGGAAGTAGGCATCGTGGCTGTCTGGATTTGCCCCAAAATACTTAAAACTGTGAGCTTTACATTGTGATTCAAAACATTGTGATTCAAACACTGCTCTAATCTTACAGCAAATATAATATCTGGCTTGGTATGACCATTTTTGGTCGCTATGATGACGAAGATTCACTTCGAAACTCTCCTTTAAGAAGAAGCAATACATTCTTGGGATGTGACAAGGACAATAGCACTCAGTTGAACAATTCATATACTGTATGTTGTCTTCATGGTATGGGACAGTCCATTTAGCTACAAATCACATTACCAAAATTGAAATCCATGACGTCATTCCATTGTGTGAATGGAAGACTGACCAGGTAGGCTTGGTCTAAATTTGATAGCTAAATGTTAAATAGTAGAACCATTAGTTCCAAAGCAGTAATGTACGCCAACTTCCACAAAAAATCACCTTGTCTACTCTGCCACAGTTACCCTATCTATATTCTGCAATTCATACTTGTTTCTGGCCCTTAAACTGTGATATTTCACTTCATGTGCAGCTCCTCAAATCTTTCTCTCCTGTCTATGCTGCATGTTTACATAGCCTTTCATTTCAGACTGATAGAGATCAACAGTACACCCTGGGCAAAGCGGAGACGTTCAACTTAAGGAGCTCGGTTGAAACCTCAAGGCTTCTCTTTCAGTGCTGCAGTAAGTTACGCAGGACAGGTTGTTGGATTACCCCATGTTAAAACTTGCCTCATTGGATGAATTGTTAACTTTAAAACTAAAACTTATGAATATAGTTATACAACAATCCATCTCTCATATCTAAAAGTCACAGACTATTTTACTGAAATAATGTGTCTAGGATTACAAATGAAAACCACACAGGATCATTCTTTATCCAGTAGACAGATTAAATTCCAAACCCTGTTACTGTAATAGGCACACTTGTAGCTTGCCATGAATTAAAGCTCTAATCATATTAGGTACTATTTTAAACAAAATAACACATTTCTTATGATCCATAGGTGTAATTTATAGCAAAGCCAGGTTCATTTTCCTGGGCAATCAATTTCTTGGTGTAGCAGAAGACTAATATAATTATGTAAAGCGCTGAGAGCTGAGTATCGCAGTCAGCACAGAAGGGTTTTTCCAAGATAAATGAAGATGCAATTTATCCAGTCATAATTTCATACAGAACATGCCATGAAAGAAATCCATATGAGCATCAGTAAAGGGGAGAGGCGCTTATACTCTTTGATATAGACTATACCAGAGGATTACAGTCATGACTTGGGTAATATATGACTTGTGTCAGGTTTCCACATATCAGCAAGCTATCTTTCACGCCAGTAAGGAGGAGATGAGCCTTTCGGTCAAGCCCTCTAAATCATACTCAGAGTGGTGAATCGTTTATAATAGTTACAATTATACCAATATCACTAATGCACAAGAGCTACAATAAATCCAAGCACATCAGGTTCTGTGACAATACACATGATCGATGCTGGGAAGTGGTTTAGTTACATAGTAGCTGATTTCAGTAGTTTGGTGGTAGGTTACTTGCAGCTAAACATCAGCATGCCAGCGAGGTTAGGGTGCTGACTGCAGAAACTATATATTTTGACAAAAAAACATGAGATCCAGGTTTCAGTCATCCCTATTGTGCACCACTGTGCTTCTCACCTTTCTTCTTGATTCCACTCATCTTTTCCATCCTCTTATTTTTTTCTCTCCCAAACCCAGGTATCCATGACCCTGCCTTTATGCCCAGCTGCCAGAGCATGCAGAACATTAGGACCACCTGCTATTTCCAGGAAATCCACTTCGATCACGAAGGCGAGCCGCAGATGAAGAGGAGGAGGCAAGCTAAGGAATTATTTTGAAGCCTTTAACACAGTTGAGACATGGATCAGGCAAACGGGTGAGCAACCCAACATTAGTCAGGTGGTCCTAATATTTTGTGTGCAAAGTTCTCTGAATTTTAATGTCTTTTTCAAATTAATTTCAAAAAATATTTTTCTGGCAGTCAGCAAGTCAGCAAGTAGAGGTCATTGCTAGACAAACTGCATTTTCAGAGTGATTTCTCCAACACTGTATATGATGATGATATATTTACACAAGTCAAAAATACCTAACCTACTTATGCAATATGCCTGCCTTACTAATATACTCACAGGAAGTCAGATGTAGTCAATCAACACATACTAAGGCCTAAAACATTGATAAGAAGTCACATGGGTATTTATATGAACTTGATCTAACACTGAAGAACTGGGTTGTGTATAACGTTACTACTAGCCCTACTGCTTCAACTACAGTGTGGTCTTTAATGACAACGGGCTTGAGAAAAGATACAACTTATGGCAATAGCGTTCACATCCTCTGTCAGTATTTAGCTTTGGTCAGACTGTGTGATACAGATCACTTTTTCTTGTCCGGTTATAAATCCACACGGCTATACTGAGGAACTCCAGAAGGCTTTTTGCAAGCTACAACTGAAGAGAAAGAACTGAAATCCTGTCCCAAACTCAATGGGCTGCTACAAAAATATGTATTGGGATATAAAAGCCTTCATCAAAACAATAAAATGTATAGTGCATGAAAATTGCTTAGGGATGCATGTGTATGGGCTACAGTGTGGGGTAAGCGGGTCCTTCTTTAGAAAATAAAACATTAAGGCTGGTGCTGGCTCTCTTACATTTTGCATGAACAGCCTAGAAGAGAAATGACAAGTGAATGAGCATCAGATTAAATAAATACATCATTTCAAGGCAAATGAAGTATTGTTTTATTTGGGAAATTAGGGTTTTGTAGAAATGCATGAATTCTGTTTGTTAAAAAGCGTGGTCCATGGCAATTAGATTTAGCAACATGATGTACACAATAAATGTAGATACTAATTGTGGTCCATGACCATAGAAGCAGAGAAAGGTGCACTTGAGGACACAAGCCACACAAAAACATTGATTTCACATTTAAAATATTTTGCCATTTCATATCAGTGTAGACATCAAAGTGAGTTATCAATCACATTTTAAAAAACCCCAACCATAAATGTGTCCAGTAACTCATAATTCAAAGGGCATTCCCATCATTATACAGAGATAATGGGACAAATTAATCTAGGGAGAAGTCTCCTGAAACTTGATCCCACGATATATGTAAGCCATGTGGCTTTGGGATATTATCTGTGTAATATTATCTCTCTTGGTTTAATGTTTGCAGACAAGAGCCTAGTCACAGGTCAATACAACAATGAGTAGAGCCTCTTGATGGGGATTTATCAGACGCATATAGCCTAAAGTCACAGGGTATCCACTTAATACATCAGCGCCTAATAGCTTGTAAACAAGTGCACAAACGTGGAGACTGGTTATTTTAGGGAGTTATCGTCAGGATTAGGCTTAAGGCTTTGGTAGATCCCCCCGGTTGCCTGACACCGCACAGACTGTTGCTCCATTACCGACTAGCAGTAGCCGTGGTGGGACGCTGTCGTGGAGCCGAGTGCCAGCTCTGTCCCCGTAAGGCCCTCCTTCTCCTCTTCGGCTCCACTCTACGGTTTTCAGACCATATTCTCACCTGACTGTCGGTGAACTTCAAGCTACGGACTCACGTCAATCCTTCTAAATTTTGTCAGCTGTTTGCTGAGATGAAGATCCTTTTTCCCCCACCCCCAAATCCGTTAACTGCTTTGCTGTGAAAGTCATTCTCGATGCTCGATGGTTGATAATCCACAATCAATTGAATTTGTGCCTGTAAAGCAACAAGATATATTTAGTATAGAAGCAAATCGTAAAGCAGGTGAGATGCAGGTATAATAATA
>CABFOQ010054283.1:42005-56442 GCA_900660455.1 Gephyroberyx darwinii
CACATGCATATTTGGCATATTTGTGTGAGTGTGTGTATGTGCAAGTGTGCAAGGGCTACACTTAAAACCGTATTTTGTCAGCTGTGTGTTTGTGCGTGAGCATATGAAAGTACATTTGTGTGTGTGTGTGTGAGAGAGAGGGAGTGAGTGAGTAGGTGTTTGTGTGAGGTTTTAGACTTGGCCTAAAACATCATTTGGCCAGTGGAGAGTATATGTAGGTTCCCGAGAGTGTTAGCTTTCTAAAGTTCTTTGGCCGGAGGAGAGTATTTGCGCCTGAGTATTTGACTGTGTGTGTGTGTGTGTGTGTGCGTGTGTGTGCGTGTGCGTCTGTGGTCTGTATATTGTGTTGAGTTGGAATCTGAACCCCTTCACCCTCTGCTGCAGCTGTGAGAATGCTATCCAAAGAACACTACATACACACACACACACATGCACACTTGCACATGCACAAAACAGTGGCTTTCCCTCAAAATACTGCTCACTTTTTCTTGTTTTACTCTTCTTTCCCTCCCCTCTCACAGACAGACACTCTAAATTCAGACTCAGATTTTTCTCTCCACCATCCCTATCTGTCTCTCTTTCTGGCTTTTTATTTCCTTTCAAAATGCAGCTCTCTCTCCCCTCTCTCTACCATCCTCTTTCCCTCTCTCTCCTTTTTCCTCTCTGTCCCTCTCCTCCTCTCTCTCTGATCTGTTGGCAGCGTGGTCCACAGCTTGGCAGGACTACTCCAGCCCTCCGTAGAAAGACTGCTCGTTTGGACTCCACACTTCATTAAAATGTCTATATCTCAGTAGATCAGAAGCCCTAATGATAATAACTATCAAATTAAAACACCTGCTTGTCATCTGTCTTTCCTTTGACCTTCTGCCATCTAGCTCTTCCCTTCATTCTTTATCTTGGCCTTGTTCTCTTTCTTTCGCTCGCTCCTTTTCTCTCTTTTTCCCTCTCCCATCAGTTTAGTGCATAAAACTGTATTTTCTCTATTGCAGTGCAATGCAATATATATTGCTAAAGCTTTTACTATAGGCAACAGTAATAATAATTGGCTTTACTCACCTGCTGTTTGACTCTCTCTATCTCTCTCATGTCTACCTCTTTCTTTGTGTATCTTCCTGACTCTCTTCTTTATTATTAAGGATTAAGGAAATACAATGAACTAATCCAGTCTTTGTTGTTAACCGCCCACCCCTGATGTCCCTCTCTCTCTCTATCCTCCAGGCTTTGGATGGAGGGATCTATGAGCATGTGAAGGACTACCTGGTAGCATTGTGTCATACCGAGCTGGAGGCCTCCCAGGCCACACACAACACCTTCCAGTTCCTGTTGGACAAATCCACCAGGGTGGGTCAGAGAGACAGCATTTTGTGTGTTATTTATGAATTAGTGTGCATGGAATAATCCAAAATGCTGTAATTCCTGAATGTGTTCATTTTCATCAGATTACATATTTTTTTACATAGTATTCTGGTCTCACGACAGATACTTGAGGGAATATGTATATTTGGCATCCACAGCTGTATCTCTTTAGATACATGAATAGGATATCTTGAGTTTTTCATCACCAGGCACTATTTCCAAATCACATTGAGGGGGGAAGTGTCTGCATTTCTCTTGTAGTTTGTCTAGGAATGGCTGTTGGAAACATTGTTAGCATTCAGCATTTTAACCAAAGCTATTTCAAAATGATGCTGGAATACTGACAAGACAGAAAAGAAACAAGGAAATGTAGAAACACAATCCAATTCCTCACATATCTGGTGAGGAAAAACAAGTAATATAATTTTTTTTTTCCAACCTTGGAACCTTGGATTGTAATCTAATTAAGTAATCTAAAGATTACAGTTTTATTTACCACACCAACACACTATGTGTGCATCTATTTGTGTGTGTGTTTGTAACTCTCTCACTGTCCGTCTCTCAGGTAATACAGGAGTTCAACCAGCAGTTGTTCATGCAGGAGAACCCAGTGTTTCACAAAGCACATGACTTCCAATTCCAGCCCAGCGAATGTGACATGGTGAGAGACACATACCTGCACACACCCGCAGAACTGTGCTTGGAGAGTTTTGTCCACGATGAAATTCATTAGCTCAACTCAGTTAGTCTGAACAACTTGTTTCAGGCTGTAGGAGGATTTTTTTTCATCTTCACAATTCAGGATTCAGTAGCCCAATTACCTAGTATCTGTTGAGAGCATGATCGCAGCATGACTCTTCTTTTTGTTCTAATAGTAGTCATTCTAACACCAAAGGCTGTGTCCACTGGGAACCTCTCTTTACAGTGCTGGCTTCTTTTTCATCATTTACACCAGCTGAGCCAAATATCTTTTCAAATCGTCTGGTAGTGGAATGTTAAATATATTAGCTTATATAGCTTGTAGTCAATCGATCGGTCTCTGTGATCAATGTAAGCAATGGTGCAGGCCCTAATTCCTCTCTACAAATGTAGATGTAAATGTAGTCCTTTTCTTGTGTGTCATTGTCTTTCTATGCTTCTTTCTTTCTTTCTTTCTTTCTTTCTTTCTTATTCTACCAGTCCATTTTCCCACTCTCTTATCTTCTTCTTTTTCTTTCTATATTAATTACTAGTTAGTGTATCAATACAAGGATGTGTTATTCCTTCCCTGTGTATCCCTAATCTTTTTCAACCTTTGCTAACACTTTTCCCTAAACTTTTTTTCTATTAACCCTCCTTGTGTTTGTGTGTCTGTGTGCTTGCACTGCTGCGCTTCGGTGTGTGGGTGCCTGGGTGCATGCCTGTGTGTATGTGTGTGTGCCAGACTCTGAGCTCGGTGCAGCAGTTGGTGGACATAGAGCCGTCGCCCGTCAGTGCCATGAGAATGACCCTGGCACAGGTAGTTTTAACTGTTAACTGCTAGCATCCAACCATCAACCCTGACATAAACCTGGGGCCAACTACTCCATTCATGTATTGTTGTTGCCCTGCAAAAACCTTTATTTCTGTCTATTTGTCTATCAGGCAGTCAATTGGTCAGTCTATCTGTGGACCTATCTAGCTGTATTCTTCTTTCTATTAAGTCAGAATTGACAGGTGACATTGGCTTCCACCTGTTTCATGTTCAAACGAAACCTTGGTAAAACCTTTAATAATGTATTTCAGCTCAAAAAGTTGACTATGATAGAAGGTTTTTGCATGACACTGGCAATATGTCGATGTGTGCCATCTCATGACTCGTGTGTACTATCATGACAACACTGAAACTTTTCAGTACAGGTAGCACCTGGGGAGATGAACCCCTGACCCTGGCTGTTGTGTCAATTTGGCAGGACCGTTTTGTCTTGTGCAATGTCCTGAAATGGCCAACCAATTCCAGTTCTTTTACATCATGCAGGCAAATACAATCCACCATGAGACAGAATTTACATAAGTTTAATTCTATGATCATGGATATTTTCAGCATTGATTTATGAACCTTAGTAAGACTCCACTGATGAGGTAATCAAGAAATTAACCCTGCACCTGCCAGTGACAGTTGGAGACTGACTTTGTAGACACATTGACAACACCCAGGGATAATTTGTGTACATTTTCTTATTCATAACAGTTAGGACAACAATGTGCACTACAGTTGCACTGCTCAGGTCTGTATATCGCCATAGCAGAGTCATAGTAACATGACCGTGACTGCTGCATGCTGCTGCTCAACCGTGCAGGAATGGCTACTGCTGCTAGCCTGTAGAAAACTCACAATCTGCTCCATATCACACCCATCACAAGAATAAGAATAAACATGACATAGGTATTAAATCAATATTTTTCTACCAACAGTAAAATAAAGCAACTGCTCTCTCTTTTTTGTAGCAAGTGTATGTGGTACGACTCGTACATTGAATTATATTTTGTTACTATGTATTTTCTCCAATACAAAAGTAAATAAGGGAGCTGTATTTACAGGGTTACTGAATGTCACTGTTATGACAGTAGGGTTTGACCATGGGACTCCCTATGATGTCATCATACTGTAGTGTCCTGGTGAGCAATGCAATCCCAGCTCACCGTACAATATCTACACAGGGTTCTTAAAAAGGTCTTAAAACATCTTAAAATGTCTTAAATCATATCATCTAAACTTGAGGCCTTAAACAGTCTTTAATATAGTTAAATACAGCGATTTAAGTACAAGTTAAAGTCAGTCATAATTTTATGATACGCAGTTTTGGTACCTTGAGCTAATGTTAGATTTTTATTTGCTTTTGACTCAATATGGATTTGCCATCAAAATATGAGTGCAAGGCAAAATGACAGACAGTCTTTGTGTAAAACGGTATTGAAGCAATAACCGACCACAGTTTAAATTCTAAATCTAGGCCAAGCACTGATGGATAATCCATCTTTGTAAAGACACACTGTAAACACACTCTCCAAACTTAAATCTAGCTTCATCATAAATGTAAATGAAATCATTTGAATCATTGAATCATTCGGCCTATTGAGGCCAAATGATGCCTGAAATAAAGGATGCAAATGAGTTTTTCTTCATCCTTGGTTTATTAAAACCAACTCCACCCCCTGGCACAGATAACTACACTTGAGCGTAGTTCATCCTCACCTCACCTCTGTGGTTTCAGAATAACAAGGTTGATCTGTACTGTATTTCAAATGACCATTATTTCTACAATGGTTATTGTTATTAAGCCATGATCACAACCATTTTGACTTTGCTGATGATCCCATTTAGCCACTAATGGTTTATCATTGTGACCTTGCTTTAATGAATGGCGATATATTGTCAGTAACTAGGCCATAACCACTAAAGACCCCACCACTCTATCACAGTCATTTGTCATAATTAGATAAACTGATCAAATCAGGGCCTAGTGTCTACAATGTTGTCGCCCCAATCCAAACGCCTTGGACTCCACATTCAAACTAGATTGTTTTGTACTGTATTGTGTCACTTTACAGATCAGTGCAACCATAACCAGTTTATTATCCTGTCATTTATTATGTATGCCATATTTAGACTACATACGTCTACAAAATACAGGCTTTGTAGTTTTTCTTGATCTTGACATTAAAGGACCAAGCCCAGTTGAGTTGGTCTGAAACTGCCTGTAAAAAAGGATTCGAAAAATGCAATAACTTAACATTTAACCACTCAAATATAATAACATTTTAACAATGTTTTCATAAAAATATTTGATCATATGGAGCGGAGCCTGCGAAGCCATTTCAGGCAGACATACTCGAGTGGTGCTATAGCTTAGTCAGCTGATGTGTCACCAGCTCACGTGTTGCCATTGCAAATTGTGTGTCTATTTAAGCTGTCAAACTCACTCGCTCATTCTCTGCTGCTGCTTACCCTGCCGCACTGTGTTGCTCTGCCATTGCTGCTGCTACTGCTACACACGAATCTCCCACCCCACCACCACCTGTGGTCTCTGGTTCATAGCCCCCCTAGGGGGACCAGAGGAATGCTGTCGATGCTCCCTGCCTCACTTGGCTGTCTTAATTACGTCGCACAGAGGGCGATTCAACACATCCTTGACGCCAAAATAGAATCTGTATGTACATTTATTCTCAAAAAATTTTCATAATCAATATGTGAGTTGGTTGACTGAACTGTATATTAATAAAAGAAAATATGAATTCCTACAATATGAGACCTTTAAGTTGTGGTCTCTGCCACTCACTATCACCAAACGGCAAGGTCATTTATTTTTTCATCTTTGAGCAAAATATCAACGGCCACCTTAGCTCACTCCATGGCATGTCACTTTAGACCCACTGTTCAGACCTAGTTTTCTGCCTCCCTGCAATGCTGCCTGAATGTAATTAAGCTGTAAATCTCCCGTGTAATACTCTTCGTTTCACACCTATACTTAGCCAGATTTATGCCCTGCTGTTACTGAAGCAGCACATAATTAATAGATATGATGTACCGTGGAAATGTGCAATTAAAATAACGTGTACTGTAGTCTAGCTAACACACTTTCATTATCAGATTATGGCACCCCAGCCTCCCAGGTCTGTGGACACAGGTGGTGTTGGCTTTGTGTACTTTTTGTTGTTTGTTTGCTTGTTTGTTTTGTTTTGTTTTGTTTTTTCACCTGTAACCAGAATAGTGCTCCAGGCACATGACCACTCAAGATTATTGATTTTTTTTAATTGATTTTTTTACATTTTTTACATTCATTCTGATTTTATGGTTAGTAAGTTGGTGAACTTGAATGTGAGTTTGTGTTAGAGAAGGCTAGAGGGCAGAACTTGAGATCGTTTTAATACACGACAAAAGGCCACGTGGTTAATAATAACTGATGACGAATGTTATATTGGGAAGCCACGCAGATTCTCGCAATGGCTCACATGTGTGCTTTCCCACAAATACACACTCTTACTCATATTGAGGAAGGCTCATTGCAATGCACCTTGTGCACTCTCACTTGGTAGACCATACACACACACAAGCTTGTTCACATGTGGTTTTAATACCACACAACTTGTGCCAAGATGATAACAATGGAGCTGTGCAACACACACTGTATTCATTATGTGAGGGGAAAACTTCTTTCTGCTTATGCACATCACACACCTTGTTCACGTGTTGTTGACAATGTACTTTCATCTGTGCTGGGTACATTTGTGTGTGTTCATCTGTGTGTGCGTGTGGGTATGTGTGTGTGTGCGTGCATGTGTGTGTGTGTGTGTGTGTGTGTGTGTGTGTGTGTGTATTAGAGTCGTCAGTTGGAGTCAGAGACGGGGACGACAGAGGAACACAGCCTGAACAAGGAGGCCAGGAAATGGGCAACCAGAGTGGCCAGAGAACACAAGAACATCATTCACTACAAAAGAGTGAGTTTCACACACACATACACACACACACACACACACACACACACACACACACACACACATTAATGCAGATAGCTTATCTTTATCACCTTAATTATGGCAAAAGGCACAGATACACACGCACACAAAGTATTTCTAACCTTTGTGTGTCTACCTGGGTGTCTGTGTATGTGTTGTGGCCAGTCCCTGGAGGATTGTGAGAGCCTTGGCTTGCCCCCCACGGAGCAGAGCAGAGCAGATCTGGAGCTGAAGATAGAGGACACCAAAGAAAACATACGCAAAGCAGAGGTCTGTGATTCCGTTTTTTTCTCAGGGCCCCCCCAACATTGTCAAGATTTATATTTTATCACAAAATAATTTGTCGGATGGTTTGCTCTCTTCTTTTGTTACTATTCTTCTTAGTGGGGTGAATTTACAAGTAGTCTTGGAAGATATGCGAATTTGGACACCAAAGCTTGAATAAATGTGAATATTTGGTGCGAAGTGGGCAGTCATCACAAACAATACGTAGTGTGTTTAAAAGAAAAGGGCAAAGGGCAAAAAACCTTCCTGTGCAGCACACCATATCATGCAGCATGCGCCTAGCAAGCAAGATTTCTATGACAGTGAGGACATCATTTAGCCCAGTCATATTCCGTCTTGCTCAGTGTTTGGGCTGTATGACTAACTGTTTGGCAAATATTTTAATGAAAACAATGGCTGTTGGTGTGGAGTCGACTCATCAGTCGCCAAGTGTGATTAACAAACATGGCTCAGGATTGATTGCTTCCACCTTCCGCATTGTAGGAACTGACAAAGACATTTATTCATATGCACCAAGCCCAATTATCTCTTTCCTCACTTTGTTCCTCACTTTGTTGCACTTGTAGAGGCTTGAAAAGGCTTTTAGTGACTTGAAGAGTTTTGTTTGTCTCTATAACTCGTGTGTGATTGGCAGTACAGCAAACCCAGGTGTCTCTTGCCATTCTATTTCTTTTGCTCTTTCTCTCTCTCAAACCTTTTCATCCCACTCTCCTGCCACCTGACTATATCTCTCTTCCTCATCATCTCCATTTTAACCCTCCCTCTCTTCCTTTCACTCTCTCTCCGTACCTCTGCCTATCTACTAGTAGAGATATCTATTATCTTTGTATTGATCGTCTCAAATGCAGCCTGTCACGTTGTGAATGAGATCAATGCCTCACCTCTACACTCCTCACCTCTTTTTCTCTGTTCTCTCTCTCTCTCTGTTTATTTCTCTGTTGGTCTCAGCTTTTTGCTGTCTTTCCTTCTGTCAGTACCATAATCTCAACTTTTTCCATTTTTTTCTTTCTCTTGTTCTCTCATTTTTTCCTCATGCTCCCTCTCTCCCTCCCTCCATCTGCTGCCCTCACTTAACTTCCTTCTCATTAGCCCTCTTTGTCTCCTCAGCAACCTTTCTCATCCACCTTGCAAACTGGCACCCTCTGCTGTCTGTTTTGATCAGAGCATTTAATTTCAGATGTCCTCCAAAGATGATTTTAGAAACACAGCATTGCCAATAACTAGTTAGTTTCTCCTTGACTCTAGAGACCCATTTTCATCTTACCCATTTTCAGGTCCCGAGTCTCCAATGTAACAAAACCAGGTTTTTCAGAGCAGAATGCCAACTGTAACCACACCACCTTTCTCCCCATCCCTCCTTTCTCTCACTCTATGTTTTTTTTTGCTAATGTCTGCTTTCCCAGGGCAGCATTAGCTTAAGTAAGATGATGAATATTTAATGTGTCCATTAGGTACAAATGGCTTCATCACAGAGTTCTTTTCAAAGAGTTATAAAGAGCCAATAAAGCATTATAAAAAACATTATCAAGGGTTTTATTTCAACATTTGTCCAATAGAGTGGTGGCACCATTCTTTCATGTCATGGCCCAGTTGCCAACCACATGCATTTTGCAGCACCCATTGCCACCCTCATAAGAAAATGATGTTAGGCCTGTTTGGGATGGAGAATGGTAGGAATGAAGACCACGGCGGCAGAGAGAACATAGTTATTGTAGTGAGTGTGTAGAATAAGCTGTCCAACTTACTTTTCTACAAGTGAGGTTTACAAAGTTCTCAGCAGAATTTTGATGTCTGATATTTCTTTATATTTTTAAAAGTGAGATGCATACTTTTTGTTCGCATTGTGAATTCAATGGGTCATTGAATATTAGCACAGAAGATGATTAGGTCATTAATAAAATTAGTTGATATGATTAGTCAGCTTTTCACAGACCATTGTTTTGAATATCTTTTGAATGCGAATATCTGTGTTTTTGTATCTATTTTTTGAATTGTTATTATTTATATATTTTTCTACACTGACTCTTTTTATGGGGTTTTAAGAATCGATTGTTTCAGACATAAATAGACACATGATGGTGAGGCGGTGCAGTCAGTGGGAGAAAAAGAAGTGAGATTCCCTGATCATAGATGCTCAGCTAAGTGGTCATTGGTGTGTCTAAAATAAATATGGATTTTAGTTTTTATCCTTTTAGTATGTTTGAAATGTCAAACAGTGAGCTGGTAACAGCCAATAAGAAAGATTGATAGCATTGTTAGCCTTGCTAATTGCTCTCATTTACTTATTCTTCATATATTGTTTTAGGTGTTCAGCTGTGACAGCCTAGAACTTGTGCCAATATGCTAAACATAGTGGTTTTAAATTGATCTAAAACTACCACCAATAATGTTAAATTGCAGGGCATCTGAGTGAGGCACAGAGGTATAGCCAACTTACATTCTTTCCAACCTAGCCCTTCCTCCTTTTAACATCTATAATGAAAATAATGTCAGTAAGGATCACTCCATTATCCAAAACATGACACCAGAAACATAAATGTCAGTGTTTTGAATCATATAGCACTTAAGAAAGCTAGTGCACTTATCTGCTGGGTATAAGGTAAAGTACATCGGAGAGAATTTCCCATCTTCTATGCATAATGTGACAATATGTTAAAATGCCAGGGAGGCTGTTAAGGAACAAAGATAATACCACTGGAGCCAATTCAGAAATCATGAGCAAGGTTTTATATGTTATGTTAAATAACTTAATACATGTATAAATTCCTTAAAACAAAGAGAGATGGTGTTGAAATGGTTGAAAGGAGCCTGGACAGAACAGAACCTGGACATAGGCTGTGTTCATTTTGTCATTGGGGGAGAGTAAGGCGAAATCTCATTTCTTGTTACACTGTGATGTGAAGAAGTAGAAGTGACTTTGACAAAAGAAACATACTATACCCTGAGTTCACCAAGCTCCTCTGTCACACATTAAGGCAAAGCAGCAACCTTGCTGAAAAAAGAATAGCATTGTGTACGCATAATATGCTTGAACCCACAATGTTGCCAGTTCATGGTATGCGCCTATCCCTCCAAGCCCCAGGATGCCTCTTCAGCCCATTACTGCACTTTATCCCCGTCTGCTCTCTGTCTTTCCGTGAAATCGATAAAACACAGAAAGAAACAGTGGAGTTATGTATTCTGGGCTTTCTACAGATGCTGGTCTGATTTTATGGCCTGTACCTCAGTACTTTAGTACATGATGAAAGACTTTTGCTATTGAAGCCAGAGACGATGCATATCTCTTGGATTAGTTGCTACTTTTCCACAGCATGGTCTGTGGTACATGCCAGGACAAAAGCCAACTGAAAGTGTTCATAAAACAAAACCCAACGTATTATTTTTTCATTTGAACTAGTATCACAGAAATGTTTTGGTTAAGATTTAGTAATAATAATGTAATCTAATAAATTGGAATACAACAATGTGCCCCTGGCTAGCCCTGTTTTCCCTATAATGGAAACCAGGAGAATGAAAAGGTCTCTCTTCCATCTCACCTATATTTTAAAGATATCCGATATTTAAAGATATCGATTAGCAAGGGACATCAGGGGGACAGAGGGATTGGGACAATATTGCCCTGGACATGATATCTTGTTGAGAAAGAAATTGAGAAAAAAGTGAGAAAAAAGCTGTTTGTTCTGGGTGTGGTTTCTCAAAACAGTAAAAAAAGAGGCTTAGGGAATTCTGTCACGTCATTCCCTCGCTTTCTGCCATATGTCTTGTCTGGCTCCACCATATACCATCTAATACAGCAGAAATTCCATCATAAATCTCCAAATTAAAATGAGAAGGTTATTAGCCTCCTCACTACTGTTCTCAAGTTTGAGTGTATTGATCACCAGGTCTGAGAAATGAGAGCAGAGAGAGTAGTTCAGGCTACAGTCTCCATACTAATGAGCTGTTGCAGTCTGGTCTCAAACTGGCTTCACCAGACAATCTATCCCCTTTAACACTTGCCATTAAAATCTCAATGCAAACAGAAGATGCATCTAGATAGTGACTAGATAGTGCTTCAAGCCACATTCAAACACAGGTGCAAATATACCCGAGAAGGATTGGAATTACAGTTGCGAGAAAAGGTTTGCGAACCCTTTTGAATTTGCTACTTGGCTCCTAAAATATGGTCTGATCTTCATCTAAGTCATACAATAAATCAACACAATGTGATTTAACAAATACACAAAAAAATGTACCGTTACATGTTTTTATTGAACATGTTCAAACATTAACACCCTAAGCTGGAAAAAGTATGTGAACCTCTAGGAAAATGACTTCTATGAAAGGAGATAATTGAAGTCACGTGATCCAATCAATGAGATGACATTCAGGTGTGGGTTAGAGGTGTCATCATATAAAACTCCCACAAAGTTTGGTTGTTCAAGTGGAATATGCCCCAATCAAAAGACATTTGAGAGGACCTCCGGAGAGGAGTTGTTGAGGCTCATCAGGCTGGAAAAGGTTACAAAAGCATTGCTTAGGTCTCCATCAGTCTACAGTGAGACAGAGACAGACGGATCTACAATTAGGAGGAAACCACTGCTCTCCACAAAAAACATTGCTGCCTGTCTCAGGTTTGCCAAAGACCACCTGGATGTTCCACAAAGCTCCTGGAACAATGTTCTGTGGACATGAAAATAAACGTTTTGGTAAAAGGCAGGAAAGGAGGAGTAAAAAACACTGCATACCAACAGCAAAACCTCATCCCAACCATGAAGCATGGTGGAGGAGTATCATGGTTTGGGGCTGCTTTGCTGCCTCAGGGCCTGGACGGCTCCAGTCATTCATTCATTAATCAATTCAAAATTATATCAGGAAATTCTACAGTAGAATATCAGGGTAATAGTCCGTGATCTGAATCTTAACTGAGGTTGGGTCATGCAGAAACTACAGGAAACTTTTGGTTGAGGTTATAGCTACTAAAGGAGGTTCCACCAGTTAATATATCACACATTTTTGATGGTCAAGACAATTTCAATAAACGTAAAATGTTTGTGTTGTTAAATCACATTTTAATAAATAAATAAATCTATTTTGTTAAGACTTTTTCTCACATCTTTAAATTTGCCAAGCTGCCAATACAAATTGGTTCGGAACATTTCCTGTTTCCTGTTTCCTATCCTTTATACCTTTATACTTCTCTGTACCAAATGTGGCTTGGTGTTCTGGTGTTCACAATCTAACATTACACACTAACAAGCAAACATTGAGATTTTAATAAGTGTGGTAAATCAGACATGGACAAACACAGGCAGACACAATAGTTAGTCAAAAAGCAATGCATTTTCAATAGCTTGGTTTTCACTGCAGGACCAAATAAGCCTAACAAGGCCTTACTTGCCCTCCCTTTTTATATGACACTCAACTCAGGTTCTCTCCATTGCACAGTATTTTCTTTAATGTTTTGGATCATTAATTACTGAAAACAACTTTCCCTCAGAGGTTTTACAATTGTTATTTTCTGCTATTGCTCGAAGGTTTCCATCACATTCATAGTAAATCAGAAAGTTCAGGACTAGAATGTATGTGCTGTGCCAAGTGGCGAGCATGATTGTTCATGAAATTCTCACTAGCTCATGATTAAAACCATTTACATGTATTACATCTACGAGGGTTTAACTGAACATCTTACATTCAATGGAGAGGGCTAATGTTTGAGACCACATAATCCTGTCTTTATTGAAATGGCACTTTCATCCATTCCATCCACCTCTCTGCTGTTGAAAGACAGCCTTTCTATGTTAGTGATCACAGCAACCTAACTGCCTGTCTGTCTACCTGTCTGTCTGCTTACCTACCTACCTATCTGTCTGTCATATCTACCTACTTGTCTACCTACCAGTCTGTTATTCATCACAGCAGGCAGCACAATTGTCTACCAATCGGTATGCCTACCTGTTCATACCTTCGTACCTCTCTGTTTGTCTGTTTGTGTCCCTGTCTGTGTCTCCGTCTGTCTGCCTCCCTGTCTACCTTTCGTCTGATTGATCACAGCAAGCCAGCAGGACTGTCCATCTGTCTAGCTAAGATTGTATGTCCACCAGGGAGCTGTATTGACAGCACTGGCTGCTTTTCCAATTGATTTTAAATGAAGGATGTGCTGCTGCACATTCCCAAGAGCACTAATAGCTGAATATGTGTTGGTCCGTATTTAAAATTTTCCCCTCTGTCTAGTTTGTTAATGGTCCCATAGCAACAACAAGAGTCAAGGCTAGTGCTTCCCTTAAGAATCTGTTGAGCGTTACTCGCTGAAAGGAAAACACAAATGAGGCACTTAGTGGGCTCAGGCCCTTATTGATCAAAGCAGGGCAGTGTGTCTTGACTGTCTGTCATTCTGTCTGTCTGTCTGTCTGTGTCTCTGTGGGAGGAATGTATCAGCTATCAGTCTGCTCTGTCAGCACAAGAGAGAGAAAGGGAAAGAAGAGGGTGATGAAAACAGAAAGAGCGACAGCCAGAAAAAAGAGAGAGGATACAAGAGAGATAGGAGATGAAAGAGAGAGAAGAGGAGAAAAGACAGATTGAGTTTAAATCTCAGGGGTTTCCCTGATTAGACTGGTGGCTGTAGTCGTCAGCATATTGTGTGATTAACAAAGAATACAGCACGGGTCTAGTGTTCTTCCCAGCTCATTATTGGAAAATAAAGGGATTTTAAAACTCTAAATTCAGGACTTGTATCCTTTTGGATGAGATGGTGATGTAGAAAAGTTCTTGAGTCTGAGGTTCGTCTTAGTTGAATATATATTTATTACAAAAAGGGATCTTGAGAGGAAGAGGTGTACATAGGCAACATACATTTCTTCAAACAAAAGAGGGTTTGCACTGGTCTTTAAGTACCAGTCAAGGACGTCAGAAGGACGACAGAATGTGCAGATATTGGAACAGTTTGACACAAAAGGAGATAGAAGGACCGTGAAAACGCCATATGTTGTGTCTGTTAACATCATTTCCACATAATAATAATAATAATGTTTTATATGATACTGCAGGCTTATACTGTAGCACTGGATTACTATTCATTATACCTACACCCAAATAAAACATCTTATGCCCATATAGAGTGCTATAAATAAGGTATAATTTGTCAGAACTGCCGCACCATGAAAACATTTTAGCATGAATGAAAGCATGAAAAGCATGAAAGCATGAATTGTACTTTCCTAATGAATGTCATAGTTTTGAGATCAGGATAAAAAGAAACATCTCACAAAGAGGGTACTGTGGAAAATCTCCACTATCCTGAGATTTTTCAACCATGTTACAGTGGGTTGTTTTAAGAAGTAAC
>CABFOQ010054284.1:8232-19681 GCA_900660455.1 Gephyroberyx darwinii
CCTTCAATATCGGCAAGAGATGAACAGTGTGGAAGATCAATTACCCAAGAAGATCCAAATGAAAGGTCACACTAACTGTATGGAAGGAACATCCATGATGTTGATCCACGTTAACTAATGTTAGCAGTCAGCTACTTTATATTGTTAACATTATTTGTTTCCAAACAAACTTCATAACTGATAACATTGATGTTAAGTATCAGTAATACACAAACATAATGCTTCACATCCTTAGTAGTGCTTCTTTGACAGTCAAATTGTTTATGTTAGCTGTTAGCTAATATTAGATGACTTTAGCTGGTTAAAACTGCTGCTGTTAAAACTAGTTATAGGCTACAACTTACAGAATTAGACCTCATTAGTTTGGAGAAAGATATAATGCCAACAACAAAGTAGCTGACTTACATTAGCCAACGTCATGGACAAGTGAACCACTGGTGGGAGCAGGTTTCATCTTCAACTTCATGGACGTTCCTTCAGTTACTGGAGTCTGGTTACATCCCCTTTAAAAGCAGCGCACTCACACAAAGGCAAATCGTCAATTTTGTGATGGCTGCGCCATTTGGGGTCATGTGACACATTTAGTTTGATTGAGGACTACTCAAATGTTTTGTGTTAACTGTACTCAATTTGTCTGCAAGCTGTTTACATACAAGTTTTGAGTTGTGCCAATTATTTGGGGTGCATTAGGGTTTACAGCACGAGTCAATGTTCAGTACAAAACACAGACATACACAAACGTGCACTAACATATGCAAGCTTGTGTACACATAAACAGGCAACCAATAAAAATGATTCCACCACAGTTGCAGTAAAATCTTTCTCTAAACCACAGTACAAACACAGACAGCATGTGTCTGTTAACTTGGCAGTCAGTGCTGTCCTGTTCCTCTCTCCTGGCCTCCTGCCTGCTGTGTCTCTCTTAACCTCTTTCTGGGTCACATCCACTCCTGAAGCCTCTCTTGACCCTGTGGCCGAGCCGCAACACAGACACCATGACCCTTATCATCAAAACAACAGACCCTGTCCACATCTATGCAATGCACCTAGTTAATGCAGTATGTGGGTGTGTGTGCTGGTGTTTCTCTGCTCTGTATTTGTCCAACTAAAGTTGTATTGTATTGTATTCAGTAGAGAGTACTACAGTGCAGTTCAACACGTGAGTGCATAAACACTCAGCGGCACTCACAATCTCTGGAAACCAGTGGAAGAAGAGACACCATATGTTCTGCAGCAAAAAGCCTCTGTAAAGCTTTTAAAACTGACTTTGTTTGTTTCTCTGATTCTGTGTTCTCTTTTGGAGGATCTAGATCTAGTTGAATTCAGAAAGAAAAAATTACCTCAATGTTATGAGGTGAAGTGGAATCAACTCTAATGAACTAAAATATTTGAACTTCACCCCAAAACTGACACCAAAATCCCACTTGTTGCGTCACCCCGCCCGTCCCAGCACAAGTCTATCCACAGAATTACCAAACTGAGGAAAAGTTGGGAAAAACTGTCATTTCGACTCACGGAATTGCCAATGTGCCATGGTTGCGGAATTTAAGCTATTTGTAGGCTGTTAAGCCATCGATCGATCGCCACTGAAGTTAATTTATAATGACCAATTTCTGGTCAATTAATTCCTGACAGGGATGGTGGGCCAACTCTTCCTGAAGGTTGATGTGAAGGTAAGAGAGTTACTGTACTCCCCAGTCTCTGAACATTTGGTTTGATTTGTACACCATTGGATATGTTCCTTCCAAGTGAAACTTTAATGAGAAACAGTATAGCCCAATGCCCTGTGTAGACCTGACAAGAGCCTGGCATCATTTCAGGTTCAAGCACTCCACTGAGGGACCGAGAGAAACATATTCCACTTGTATCTTTGCTCAAAGTAGCCCGATCCACTTTGGAACTCTTTGAAACATCAATTTTTTATTGGCATTACAGTTGTTATTTCTGCAAGCAAGGAAGGGAAGTAAGGATGAACTGAAGGAGGGAAGCAATGAGGTATTGAAGGAAAGAATTACAGGGGGAGGGAGCAAAGTGACAAACATTGACAGATGGGAAAGCATATCTCTATCATTGGACAGAGAGCCAGAGACACAAATAGCCAATAACTGGTCTACCCTTAGAGATTCTCCCTCCAGTGAACCAGATCACAGCTACATACAAGCCTCAGTGACCAAGACTGAGACCCAATCCAACCACAATAGCAAGCAACTGTAGATTAACAATCTCACTTTTTACAGAAGCACAGTAATGACCACTGCACATCATGATGTGCAGTTCTCTTTATTGTGCTAAACTCATTAAAACCAGGAACGTTGGCTAAATTTAGCCATTAGCCTCATAAATAACCCACTTCTAGTTTGTTTATTAATACTACTTAACTTAATACTACTTAATAACTTCAAAGTGGTCTTGCCAGAGGGTAAATGGTCCAGTTTTATTTAACTGGGTCAGGGATCAAAGAGATACCACACTCAGTAGCCACCAGGGCAGCAACAGTGGCAACTGAGCCTCCACTCACCTTTAGTTGTGGCTTCATTAGTCACCATAAAAAACAGTTTTTCTGTTAACAAAACAAAACAAAACAAAACAAAAAAAGTTTTAAAAGTCTGAGCTCTTAAAGTGATGCTGCCTGTGAACTGTTCTCTACTCTCTGAGACCAGACTGACCAGAGTTATGTCAAAAATGATCAGAAAAGTTCAGGGGAAATTGTCCTTTAGATGCAGGCCGAGAAAGAGCAGCATCAAACCAGACACATTTAAAAACAAAATGATTTGTTTTTGAGCTCAGCAGGAGAAAATGGTCTGTTGAAACAACCACTAAAAACAGCAACACCCAAGTCTCTCATTCACAACTAAACACAATAAGATAAGTTTGTTGGGTGTGAGCTTCTAATTTTGTGGAAACTGATGACCTCGAAATATTTAAGATGGCAAACTTAATTGTGTTAGGTAAGCAGAACTTACAATTATGTTGTTGGTTAACTTAAAATGTTTACTTTTTATGTACTTAACATTAAGTTCAAGCCACTTCTTTTAATTACACTTTACTTAAAAATAATATTTACGTTAGCCAATGTTTTTAATTTCTGCATACTAAAATAATATGATTCAATGGCACCTAGTTAAATTAAGTACCACCAACCACTCCTTAACCCAATAAAATTACTTCTGTGAAACTCAAAAATGAATGGAAGCCAACTCAATACATTTAAGGAAACTGATTACCTCAAAATTTACAAAAAGATGCAAAATATTAAGTTCACAATACTCAATACTCCAAAAAATGACTATGGATGGACCATGGGCCACCTCAGGCCTTTTCTTCAGCAAAGCACACTTATGTTCTTGTATTTACTTATTTATTATTTGTAGTGTGCTTGCTTCAGCACACCATTTAAGTTATCAACGCCATTCAAACTTTGAAAATGTCAGCTTAGTCTGGAATCATCATCCATCGTTAAAATTTTTGACTACACTTTTACTTTTTCTGAAATTGAATTTTATTTGCAATTAAATTTTTTGGCCCCATAGGAATACATTGTGAATAGTTAAGTTTCACTTTCGCTTTGACAATGGCTCTGTGTCTACAAGCCACTAGATGGAGTCCGAGACTGTCAAACAGCCAGGGTCACATTTGACAATCTCTGTCTCCCTCTGGTGGCTGTCAAAATGTCCACAGACCAGAGACTCGGTGGTTTACTGATGACTGAATAGAAAACACAAACCACTACTTCTGCTATTACTTCAACTATTACTACTTCTGCTACTACTTCTACTGCTGCTGCTATTCTGCTTTTACTACTTCTACTACTATGATATCTTAACACAGTATCTTCTTAATTATATTGACTTTTTAAAAAAAAAATTTTTAAACTGAAGCAAGAAAACAAATTTTCTTCATTTTCTTCTTTTCTAGTTTATCGTTACCATGGTTAAAGAGTAACACCTATGCAAATAATGGAATTTAAATCTTTAAAATGAAATATTTTCTTCAGATAATAGCATGATATAACATTACAACAAGCTATGGAGTTCGGAAGAGGCCATAGCTTGGATGGATTTTTCTGTCTGAACCAGAACATCTTGACGTACAATACATCTGATGATGGCTGCCTGTATAATTGAAAGAATTGAGCTAATTACTGTTTTTTGCACAGAAATACTGAGCTATAGACAATCATAACACCTCACCCGTTCAGAGTACTTAATAGTTTCTTGTTTGGTTAACTATTTGACACGTTTTGATTATGGTACACACAATATTTTTGAGTCATACTTTGGGGTTTACAGTGTAAGTGCTATTCAAAGCAGACATTGATGCCCTGATGCAAAATCTGCAGCCAAAATCAATTATTTCTAGTAGGCATCTTTATTTTTGACCTTCATGACTTCATGACATGGCTGCATGGACTCCAAGAACTCCATTAACACCCATATAGTAGCTTGTTAAGCCTGACACATAAAAATGCAGAAAACACATCCAACTCCCAATAACACTAGAACAAAGGAGAGAAAAACACAGCAGCAGTTAAATGATATATAAAAATGACATTTCAAAACGGAGTGGTGATGATGAAAAAGAAAGCTGGAGAGATTTAAACAGTAAACTGAAATTGCACCGAAAAGATCTCATTTGTTGTTACAGTATCATTTGCCATTTGCCAAGACCTAAGTCTCAGTGTGTTGTATAAAACGGCACAACTCCACTCTAAAGAAGAGAGATGATTATAAATAAGTTGAAGAAGGTATACTGTGGGGTGACTTGCTAAATCCCTACTGAATTCTCCTCAAACGATGGATCTCACAAATCACATGTCTGCTATCTCTCTCTCTCTGACATGAATGTATAACTAAGACCCTGCACATTTTATGTAAATTGAAAGGCAGAGCAAGACCCTCTTTTCTGTCTGAGATATTCTATGTGAGTTCTTCACTTTAATATTCCATTAAGATCTGTGATTCACTATGACAGTTGTGCTTTAACAACCTGAGAGGGAGTGTGGATGCATTTGGTTGGGGCTTATTATCCAGCCAGAGGTGCCTGAGAAATGGCCTGATAGTCATTTTAAATTTGATGACAGAAAATAACATAAACACACCAAACAAAAGCAAATCAGTTGCAAGGTATCTGCGGACATTCATGCAACAAATGGTAAAACTGGATCAAGGTTTATACAACTGGATGTGATGGATGGCTTACACATTGTTTTATTCATGACAGATGAGACATCACATTGACATCAGTTTTATGAACATGTTTATAATGCATGTAAGTGTTTAATGATCGTTGGCAATGCCATCTCAAATATGAAAATTGATCAACTGAGTATCAACTATTTGTTCACCCATCCTAGAATATGTTCTTAAAAAACAAAGCATGACTTCCCACCACGTATGACGGGAACTTAGACTCAGCAGTGTCACTAGAGCTCAAGAGGCAGTGAGTGTTTTAGATTGGAAATCTGTTCTCTTTGCAGTGTAGCATCGATCACAGAGGAAGTGAGTTTATCTCAGCCCTCCACATCCTTAATTCATTCTCTCTTCTTTCCTTTCTCTGTTAGACTCTCCCTATATATCTTCCTCTTCTCCTCCATTCATCCATCTCACCTTTCTTAATATCTCTGTCCATCACCATGTTCTCTGTCCTGCTTCTCTCTCCTTTCCTGCTGTATCATTATGGGAGCTTCTGCCATCCATAGGTTATTCACAATGTACATTTACACTTTAATAAGATGGATTTATCAATCAGAAAGGCAGAGTAATCATAGCAGCGACAACGAGGGACCTACACCAATACAGTCAGGCTCCTCATGCACATTATCCCCTACTAAAATAGTTATCATCACAGTGTTACAGAGCTATTTAAATATAAATACTGTGAGACTGATGTGAGCTTTTGTTACAGAGATGCTCTGTCCCATTTGACAAAAAGGAATCAGGGACAAGGAAGGAACTCTGAAACACTGGATTTCAATTACTTATTATCAGGAAAGCTGAGGTCTACTCTTGTCTTCCTATTTCTCTATCGATCCATTCTCACCGACTAGTTCGTCAATTTCTAGTTAATTGAGGATATATTTCAAGTGGTCCTGACAGAGCTGATTAATAGTTCTAGCCAAATGAGACCTGCAGATGGAAGGAACCAATCCACCAGAGTGCAGCGGGTAAGTGATTCCTTGTCTTAGGCAAGAATAAAAAAGAGGGACGGGGAAAACAACATTTGTTTCTCCTCCTGCGAGCCCTGAAGCTCAGTTCATTTTCATGCAGGTTAATGAACACCATTTACCAGGTAGGGAGCAGCTTTGAGGAAGGGACTCAGGAGAAGCCCAAGGCTGCTGACCAACAGGAAATAGAAACATTCCCACAGAAGACACCGGGAACAGGCATAGGCCTGTGATGGTCAAACTTATTCCATGGAAAATATGACTTAGATGAACAATACATTTCAGACCCACAGGTCTTGAAAAGGTTTGAGTGACTCAAGAGACAGACTACATGAAGAACTGTTGAGTGGCACGGTGGCGCAGTGCTTGCACTGTTGCCTCACAACAAGAAGGTCCTGGGTTGGATTCCCACCTGGGGTGCTAATGACTCTGGGGTGCCCAGGTGGGTTATCTCCCAGGCCTATTTCACAATAAGGACCCCAACTGAAAAACATGCAAAGAAAATCGCCATCTCCTGTCCAGTCCCTGACCACGATGTGGACCCAACACCTGGAGCCGTTGGTCCCCGGGTGCCGTAGAGGGCTGCCCACTGCTCCTGGCTGCCCCTGGAGGGGCAGCATAAACAGGATGGGATAAATGCAGAGGACAAATTTCCGCAGCCACCCTCCCTGCATGTGTGTGTGTTTGGCGGCCACCACCAGCTGTGTGTGTGTCCACAAAAAATGTGGACCAAGAAAGTGTATTCTTCTTCTCTTCTCTCTGATATAAGCCAGTGGAAAGTATGCAAGAAGGTGTCTCCATTAATGGAAAAGTACAAGGACAAAAACATTCAGTAAGCATTTAATATATTTGTTACACAAAGTCTATACTGCACTTTAACTGAAGAGCATGAATGTGTAGTGTATGCAGGAGACATCAGCTCTCTTACTGTCCCTCGCTGGATCAGACAGAATACACATCAGCACCCAAAGACTAATCACATTCTTCTTCCAGGACATTGATCAAAGGTCGAGACCCCTGCTGTGCTCCCAGGGACCCAAGAAACCCCCTCCCTCAGCAAAAGGTGGATTTCCCCATAAAGCCGTCAAAATTAACACTTTGTAGGCTCGACTAGCTGGCTCCGGTGCCATTAGGAGATGGGACCGTTGATAAGGTCCGGGGAAATGGACTTATTCTGCATTCAAAGGGAGACACAGAATAAGAAGATCAAAGGGTTCTACAATAAACTGTATAAATGTGATTTCTGTATGTGTTTTATTAGATTTGAACTTCACATCCTGTGGCAGATGATGGAACCTACTCCTCAATGTATTATCTTGGTTATTCAAGGCACACAGAATGTGTTATGAAGACTTTTGGTTTACCTGCCAGTGTTTTGTGGTAAGACAGTGATGTTTGGTATCATACAAACACATTTGCTGTGAGGTGGTTAGATATATCACTTGTATCCCTAAAGGAGCAAGAAAAACAATGTTTTCCAAACCTGAGCTGGAAATGCAGTTTTTCTAAATGGCAATCACCTGTCATCTGGTTGTAAATCTGATGAATGCAAGTGAGGGACACACCTACCACTCCTGACTTGCCAGGCCCTCTCAGCCCTTGGCTCTCTCTCTCATGTAATCTCACAAACTAAGAACAACGCAACTAAGGGCGCACTCACACTAGGCCATCTGTACCGTGCCCGGGCACGCTTGACGCCCAAAGCCCGGTTCGTTTGACTAGTGTGATCGCTCCGAACCGTGCCAGGGCACGGTTCACTTAACCGTGCCCCGGCCCACTTGAAGAGGTGTGCTCCGGCATAATCGATAAATCTATAAGGCATGTGAGAGGTCCGTGTGTCACCGCACCCAAAGCGACTCCAAATAAGCCACAAAGTAAAATTATGAACTCCACTCCGCTTTTCTTCAACACAAGAAGTTGGATTGTGATGACGTAAACGTGCCCGGGCACAGAACGTTTAAGCGCAGTGTGAGCACAGGCCAGCGGGGGATGGGGGAGGCGGGGCAATTGTGCTCCGACACGGTTCAAGCCAACCGGGCCTAGTGTGAGTGCGCCCTAAGTTTGAACCTGGCTCGAAGCTCTTCTCCAAGCGCAACTACCAGATCAGCTCTACGGTGAATATCGACAAGGCGCCTGTTCGAATTCACTCAACCTGATCCAGAAGACTCCCGCAACCAAATCAGAACCCAGCCGCTACTTGACTCTGCTCCCTGAACGACGTGAGTCAAAACAGCGACCTATCCCTCTATCTCCACTGAGGTGAACTGCTGCCATGACGACTCCCAACGAACAGGACCGCACTCCACCACGGCCCTCCTGACATCGACTGGTCCAGACCAACACGTGCATGTGTTTACCTGTCCACTGCGACTGTGTGACGGTTACCCCGGAGACGAGGACGCCGCTCACACCCTGCCAACCAGCCGGTAACCAACTTTCTTGTTGATGTGCGGGTGATGCAAAGGCAAGGTTAAACTGTGAAAGTGAGGTTAGAACACCCTCTATCTCTCTCCACTCTTCGCTGTTCCTTTCCTTCTGTCCCAAGTCTCCCAGAAACTGATAGCTGTCCTCCAAGCCATCTTTTGTTGTTGCCATGGTAACACAATTAGACGCATTCTAGCTCAGGTCGTTTTGTCTGTGCCAACTTCCCTGTCATCGTCGATCCCAATATCACTTGCCACTCTTATTTGCCATATCCTCTGTCATTGTTTATCATGCTATCCTATTTGCCAGTTTTCCTTGTCATTAGGCTATTTGTGTCAGATTAGTATACATTTATTCATTCTTATTGGTATTTGTTTTAGATGTTTAATAAAATCTTTGCATTTATAAAGAACTGACTTTTGTGTGTCATTGATATATCCTGGACATGAAGGTAGAGAATCACTGAAATCGAGGGCTCATTACTTCTGATTATTAGACTGATATCATTATAAAGAGACTATTCCAGTGTAAACTGGTGGTGCCCCGCGAGTGTAAATTAATAAGATATTAATTAATAAGAATAAGTTAATAATTGTCAATTTTCAGAATTGACCAAATAGTCTTAGTTCATAACGACGCAACACGCTACAAATGGCTCTGCTGAATGAAAAAGCACATCACATTGTACAGTATGTTTAGTAAAGAATAAACAGTTGTTTATAGAGCAACAATTGATCATTTTATAGCAATATTTTATCTGTTACCATTCAGGGAGAGAAGGGAGAGGTTTATGTCCACTACTACTGGAGTTTCTCACTCCAGATGGACCTTACAGATGTGTTGTTGAGGAGTCTGCAGATGCTGCTCTGATACAAACCAGTACAGCATGAGCAAGCTTACCTTGTTGTTGTACAAAATCATCTAATGATCTAATTACCAAACCTCTTGAGAGTTGTAGAGATAAATCTGCTTGAGTGTGAAGTGGTATAGCGAGTGCTAATGGAAAGTTGATCACAAGGGAAACAGCAAAGCTCACTGACCAGAGATGCTAACAATCTTCTCCATGGAGGTATTCCTTCTATTCAGCAATGCTGTTGTGTACTGGAGGAAATGATTTACTGCTTCAGAGAGTACATCCTGTGGTAAAATGGACTCAAGCAAATCCATTCTGAATCTGACCCTTTTAGGTCCAGAAACAGATCTCTGCCAAGCAGAGCTAGCCAGGCCTTTCCACTATCTTTAAGATCCTGGCTAACAGTGTAATTCATTCTTTCTTTCTTTCTTTCTTTCTTGACCTGACCTTCATCTACATCTTACCAAACATTCCCAGAGATTTGCAAATAATGTATAACACCTCAACTGTTTACTGCCCTCAGCATTGGCAAAGAAATCACCCTATTTATCTGTTGGAAGAGTAAATATCCAAATAGAGTATATGGTGCTATCATAGTCCATTTATCAAAACACACACAGCAGTTACCACTTCATATCCAGCAGCACTGGACCTTTTCCAGAGCAGGGATGCTGCCAACATTGTTGCAACTTAGAACCATATCTATCATCAGTCCAATACAAACTGTTTGTTGACGTCTACCTCATAGAGAAGTGAAATACCATACCTGTTAAAATTCTGTGAATCTGTGATGTATAAAAGTAATATTCTGAAATTTAAACACCACTATGATAGGAAAAATAAACAGACAAGGCCTCAGTGTAATAAGATTCAACTTACTATTCATCAGCATACCTTGGAATTGGGAGAGATTATTGTGTCTGTAGTGGAAGTGGTGATACCTGGAGGAGGGTATTTTTCTAATCACTCTTCCACACATCACTGACCACATTAATTAACACTTAATCTGCAGAATAAAAGCCCTCAGAACCAAATGAAGCGTTTAGGTCGGTTCATTTAGGGGCTTCTGTCACTATAGAGAGGTTTTTGCTGCAAACACTTGCTGTGGTTCATACACAAGCCCGAGGCAGAAGAGTCACATGCTCAGTGTCTCTGCCTATGAGAAGCTGAAACTACATTTGATTTTATTCAGGGATTAGTTATTGTTTATCCAACGGCAGTATAACGTTAATGTAAGTTCACATTAGCATTGCTTGCTGACACTACAGTACCATTAGTAGTTTACAAAAAGTAACATCAGTATTACCTTACTGCCTTACCTTAGCTATCTCTTATCATTTGGGTTGTGACTGTTTTGTCTGTCATTTTGTTTAAATACTTAATGTAGCAGGATGAAATGCCTCATCCCTGCTTAATGCAAGTGAGTGTCGCCTTGCCTTCACTTTGCTCCGTTTGGCCAATCACCACATGAGGGCACTCCATAAAGGGGAGCATGAAAGTCTCGTTCTCCCTCTTCGTCTCTGGCTCCCAGGCCCGCCCCTTTTCCTGGTCGCCTTGCTTCCCTCCTCTTGCGTCCACCGGTGCAGGTATGTCAGCAGTAGCTGCTTTGGTTGTGTGGAAAATTAGCAGTCCGATTTGTTATTATATTGGTCATTTTGTCTGTTATAGACGCTTGCGGTCTGGACCCACTGTCGCTGTCTACGGCTCGCAGGTTGCTGCCGTTTGCCACTGTTGTGCGGCAACGGGAGCATGAAGCTCTCCTCTCCCTCAGGTGTCCACAGCTGCAGTCTGATCGGTATATACGCCTTATGTCGATTTTATTTACCTAGCTCTCGTTCTCCGCATTTTATATTAATTTACTTTCTTATGTGTGACAGGGACTTATGGTCAGTGTCGTTAATGGCTTCACTGGGGAGCTGCGGCGGCACTGACATACATTAAGAAACACTGCTGCTTTGCCTTGCCGAGATCTGCTTTGCCTTGCCGAGATCTGCTTTGCCTTGTTGGGA
>CABFOQ010054285.1:0-11031 GCA_900660455.1 Gephyroberyx darwinii
TGATGTGAAGCACTGAATTTTTTTAAAGCTTCACTTCAAACCAAAAAAAAAAGGAAATGAATGTACTTCAAGTGTATTTTGGCCAACCTAAAGCTCCACATACCAGTCCATAAACAACTCACCCTGGAGTCGAGGTTTTTTTTGCTGGCGATAAGCTTAGACACACAAACAGATCTCAACATAACAAATATAACAGACATTAAGGGTCTCTCTTTCAGACAATGAACTTACAAAACCAACCGCAGCAGAAGTCTGACCCAAAGTCTGAAGGTTTCCTTCAGGATTTTGTGACAAGTCGGCGCCGGGGTGCAGGGTGCTACTCTGTCAAATGATAAGACTAGATTTCACAAGTTGGTGAGTTGGTGCCACGATTACACCATTTGAGGAAAACCACCATCACCTATTTGTTGGAAGTGTCGGCAAGTAAAGTGAAGCAGTACTGTGGTATTTTGTGAGTTAGCTGGTGAACGTATTGTGGAGTGTCCTTCTGTGGTCTAGTGAGTGAGATCCTTCTCAAGAAATGTTTGCCTGCATGAGACAAACTGCAAGATCAATGGACAAAACAACATTGAAAACAACGGTGTTCAATGGATAAAACATAAATACATTGTTTTTTTTTGGACCTGTCTATGTACACGTGTCAACACGCAGGATACTCATTGCTGGGCTGCAAGCTCTGTAACCACCTGACCGACCCATCATGAACACATGGTGAGAGGTGGCAGGGCTCTAGGAGTCCTTGCAAGCTGCTAGGTGACTTCTAGGCTAGGAAAGGTAGGAGAGTTTTGAATGGCTCGTGCTCCTCTTACCTGACCAAGTCCAGAATCAAAACCTCACAAAACTGCACTTAGATTCCTACAATTATCGTCTTGCAAACTGAAAACAGCAATAAAAATAAGCGATATGGATCAAATGGTGCAGAATCCTTTTCTTTGACCTGCTAACAACCAGGATTGTGAGAAAATGTCCTCATGTATACAACATAGTTTCTGGACTATGTGTTAGCAATTCTTTTCTGCTCCACTTCAACAAAACAGTGAAGACTGGGACATGACGAACAGGTCAGGTGTGGAGAGTCTGCAGTGCTATGAAGCCCCATGTAGACTCGTCTCATAACAATCAACTCTTTTAGTTTATGGGTCAAATAATAAAGCATGTTTCAGTCTGTCATTTTATAGGTTATACCACTAACAGTTATATCTGCTATACCACTAGCTTTCATTATTAGGGATATTCTTAGAGAGGAGCTTAAAACCTTGGAGAACTTTAATGCGTATGCCTCTGCATGAGAAGACACTGACAGATGAAAGACATACAAAGTGAAACAAAACAAGAAATGACTGACTGACTATCGTGACAACCTAGAGACACGCCTCTACCTACAGAAACACATCTCAAGTCTCTTAAATATTACTTCTCAGTATCTAATCAAAATTGACAATTACAATAATCATGCTTTTGTGCAAACCATTTTTTGTTTCTGACCTCAGAGCTCAAACGAATCTCAAGAGAAATAATACAAAAAAAATAAAAATAAAAACATAAGATAAAGAGGTGTTGCTGCTTTTATTTTAGAGAGAAGAACGTTGCTGTGGTTTTGTGGCTCCTCAGTCCTGGAGAAAAGGGGGTAGCGAGGAGGTAAAGGAGTTCTGTACTGAGGGGCAGATGTTTCTCCACCCCCCTCTTTCTCCTTCTGTCCGGGTGTAGAAGTAGAATGAATGGGAGCTAAGCTTTGAAGGAAAGAGGGTGTCCTCCCTCAGTCTTGCAGGTGTAATAGTAGAAACTGTGGTTATTTGCCGGCCGCAACAAAAAGCTCTGGTAAAATCATGGTGGTGTGGCGTCTGAAGCTCTGGAATGAAGTCAGCCTGCTGGGTTTTGCGGTTCCTGGTCCTGCTTGGTATTGAGAAACCCCGTCGCCGTCCAAAATCCAAATTGTCTTACATTACTCCTCACCCTCCCGTAGAGTAAACTACCTGTTCACGTCCTTCCCCTTCATGCTCTTAAAATCATAGGACTACATTGGGCCGTCTAGGGCCTCGACACCAAAGGAGAGTTACTTGTCACCGTGTTTATCTGACAGTCCTTTCCTTTAAGATCCATGAAGGGAGCGGGGGGTGGAGGGAGGGAGTGAACGAGACGATACGCTCCAGTCTGCAGACGGACGACATTGGACGAGTCGGAATGCAGTGAGAGATGGAGACAGAGAAGAAAGCTTCGTGCCATTTATGATAGCAGCTCCCCTACTTTCTATAATAACAGTGTAATTAGACAATAATTACACTAATTACACTGAAGCTAATTAGACGGAAATTACAGAAATGGGGGGAGCAGAAATTTTCAACTGTTACTGATTGCTTTTTTTTTTTTTTCCTTCAGAAGACAGAGATGAGCGCAAAGACCCCATATAGAAGAGCGCAGGGGTAGGCAACCAGCAGTTGCTGCCCGTCCATGGCCAGCGCTGAGATGAAGATCTTTGAGGCGGAGAAGCTACACCAGCCAATGATTGCTGCCGATATTATTATTCCCATCATGCCCCTGAGGAGAGAAGGAAAGAGGGGAGTTAGCTTTGATTGTTTTATCAGTTATCAAATCCTAAACAAAGCTTAAATAGTAAGTCTTCTACTCTGGTGGCCACTTTGGCAACCAACTATCATTTAGAGGTCCTAAACCCTATCTGGCTAGCAAAATAGTCAAAGTGGCTGGTGGGTTTTAGGATGTTCCAGCCACGGCAGTCAGTAGACAAAATAAGAGTTTCCTGTCCTGCAACAAACATTAAACTACACGGTGCCAATGCCTGCTCGTCTGTGTACTCACTGTAAAGAGAAGATGACGCCAAAGCTGGACAGGAGGATCATGGGGAGGAGGCAGTAGCCCAGCACGCTGGCCACACAGCCGAAGGAGACGCCGGTCATACTCATCAGATTGAGTAGGCAGTACATGCCGAGGCAGCCGATGGCGCTGATGCCGTACACGTAGCCAAACTGGATCTTACCTGTCTGTGAATGGAAGGTGAACAAACCCAAAACAAAAAAACACATGCACTGTAAGACCAAGAGAGATATGCACACACATACAGTGTCAGCCCCTGCAGATGTACAAGTTGTATGTGCAGAGATATATATAGGCATACAGATGATGTGTGAGGCATGGATGGGGGTCATTTAAGTTTATTGCTGCTAGAAATATTCCTTTATCTGAGCAGGTCTTGTCCATATGGGGTGTGTACATTCTGCAATTTTGGGGGAAACGTACAGTATATGAGCAACACTGCCAACAACAGGTAACAAAATGCCACCTCCATGGGTAATGCTGCCCACCAGAGTTGCCCAAAAGCTGTCCTGTGTAGCTGAGTCAGGTTAATAAGCATTAATGCTCAATAATGTCAGCCGTGTGATTTACCAAGAGTAGCGTAGCGCCGAAGGCCAGACAGAAGACCATGGGGCCAGCCAGATCTGTCTCATTCATGATGCTGCCATCTGCTGCCTTCATTGGATGGAGCACCGTCAGGGTCTTCTGCCAGATGTGGTCGAAGTTGATCCCCAACTCTGTGATAGAGCAGCAGAGGAAACCGATTATCAGGGATGTTGGATGCTAGAAGTGTAAGCTAAAAAGGTCTTAGCAAGAGGAAGCGGGAGAAATGATACAAAATAAGCATGTAAGAGTAGTATTAAAAGTTAAAGGGAATAGTGACAACAGAAAAAAACATGACAGGGATGCAAAGCATATATACTACTGTAGAATATAATTCAGAAAACCATGTTTCCGTGTGACATCTGTAGCTTAGATTGGTTCTCTGAGTAATCCTTTAATTGTTTTATTATCTCCTGTTTTTGGGTTTGGGTCTTAGGTCAGCAAATGTCCTCCTTCACCTTTGACTTCTTTCTGTTTTTATTGCTTTATTACCTCAATCATTTAGTGTTTTATTGTTTTAGTGTAGTTAGTTTAGATCTATATAAGCTCCCCTGTACTGTCTGTAGGTTGGAGAAGGTTTGCCACCACACCATCACTGTTGTGGTCTCATTCTTTCTTCCTGTATATACGTATTAAATCTACTAACCAAATTGTTCTCTTGTGTCTGCTGATGATTGACATTAAGGTTGATGAACCTAGGTTGGAGTTCTAAGATTTCCACCACACTACTAATCAGCTGTATGAAAACTAAGCCCTATAAGTTATAAAAAACATTTACTGTGGGTTGGATAAAGGGAGGGGTGTGCAATGACAACTTCTGTTACCCTCAGACGGCTTGATGTCTCCTAATTGTGTGCATGTTGTTAACAGAGGCTTGTGTTGGAGGCTCAAAGCTCTACACACCCCTCAGCCACTGGAAAGCACTTGACACCTAACAGCCTTGCGGTCAACAAGTGTCCATTTACCCTGTTATTTACCCTAATATCTAAAAACCACAGTTATTCTCTCTGTTACTGATGCTCTATCCAGTCAGGTTACCAGGACCTTTCTTCTAAATGAGGTCTCATCCTTCGAAATCACCCACAGATGACACTACCACTTTAGAGAGACAGGTTAGGGGACTGCACGGCAGTTACTCACAGGAGAGGCTCTCAATGTTATTTTTCACAAGGTCCTTTTTGAGAGCAACAGTGAAGGCAGAAATGTACTGGAAGTGTCAGCTGTGCATTTTCAAACACGGTATTTCTTTCAATGGACCGACGCACACTAGAAGTGTTAAGTGGTGCATCTACTCTGAACGTGGTTTGATCTTGCAGCGCTTCTGTGAGGTTTCTGGGACTCAATTTATTTTGAGGAAGAAGGTCATGTATGTTTTTAATAAGGGTGTCTTGTCCACAACTAGGCTACAGAAAGCCAAGACACGGATGAGGAAAAGATCATTCACAATACTCAAAAATAAGGTGCAAACTCTGATTGCAAACTAAGATAATTCAGCTAGAATCACACAGCTGTATGGACGAAATATGATCACTGTATCACTGTTGGCCTGCTACCTAGTATATATCAATATACAAATATATGAAGCGGACTGTAGAACGGGCTGTGGTACAAAAATATGATACAGTGATAAAATGCAGTTGTCACTGCTACTGAGGCTTCAGATCTGCTGCCTGCAGTGTGCAACAGAAGTGTTATGTTAGGACCATCAACTGATGTGTGAAATATTGCTTCCAGTGCATTCAGACCTTTGGAGTTGCAGGGTCCGTCACCATCTCTCTCCTGGACCCAAGCTCCTAACTAAGAATGCTATAAGATGAGGAATGGTCTCACTTACATAGAGAAATAAGTCAAAATTAAAGAGAAAACAGATCCCTATCACTTGATAAGCTCAGCCTGCTTTCCACTATGGAGAGAGGGTTAACAAGATCAATTTTAGATGGGCAAATTTCCTAGCGTCCAGCTTTCTGTGTCACACTTTTTTCTCCACCGCAAGTAAAATAATGCTACTAAAGGTTATACCAAAGCAGCAAAAAATAAATGACTTGCCTGTCTGTAGAAACTTTGTAGCTGCACAAGACCAGCACATAGATGCAATTGGAGACTATCAGAGTCTGGAGACTATCAGCTTGTCCCCTTGGTGTAAACTCACTTCATTGTATAAACATCTACACGTCACTGTCCAAATCTTTCCAGTACTAGATTGCATACCAGTATGAATGTCAACATTCTCATATGCCTGAATACAAAGCCACGCTTGAAAGGAACAGTCCACCAGACAAATGCTGGTAAATTGTGGCTGTGGCAGGTAAGCCAAGACAATTTTACGGTCACTTTGGCTCTCACATTCTCACAGCTATGAGATTGGCTGGTGAAATTCTGAATCCACGAACCACTGCTAGAGGTCAATGTAACTTGAATTTCATACCGTTTGAACAGACCACAGTTTCAAGTGTCACTTCTGAGACATTGTACATTTACCTTTTAGGAATTCAGCTGATGCTCTTATCCAGGGTGACTTAAGAGTGCGACAGTAGAATAAGCAAAAGTCATAGTTCCCTGACAATATTAATGTGGACCTAGAATGACAATGTATCAGAGAAGTGCTATAAGACAAAATAAGAAAATAAGAGCTAAGGGGGAGGTAGAAGGGATGCCTTACTGGCTCTGGTCCACTTACCCTCCAGCAGTGGCGGCTCGTCATCGAAGCTGCTACTGTACATGGATTGTGATGGAGACGGGGTGAAGGTCTGTGTGGGCTGGAAGATCTGTCCTGTGTATGGCTGCTGGGGCTGCATCATTCCTGGGGTAGAATAGCCCATGGGCTGGGAGTAGTCGTACTGACCGTATGGCCTGGGGATAACACAGATAATATTGTATGATTGCATTTTTTCTGAGGAGCACATGTGCTTCTGAATTGGAAGGTTTAGAAACACAGGAAAGAAATGATGAGAAAAGCACCACATTGTGACTGCAAGAAATCAAATTGTGTGGTCTGCGTGAATTGCCAACCCTATTAACTACACGGCTGAGAGTGAATCAGGTAAGGAGGACTTATGCCTACTTGTTGTAAGGGTCTTCGGTGTTGCTGTAGCCATAGCCAGCCTGGCTTTGGTCATCCACACTGTAGCTGGACTGGTAAAAGTCTGAGTTCAAGTTGTCAAACCCCGACATCTCTCACTCTACCAGAAATAGCGGAAGGCACAGTTAGAGTTTGAAACATCAAGACAACGCACCAGCTTCCCAACTACATTATAAAGAAAGCATCACTGTAAGGGAACTGTCCTGGCATTATTTTACAAACCATGATTTTGCAGTTGCTTACTAATTTTGATACTATGTGCACCCTATGTCAGAACTGGGCTACAACAAGGCAGGTGACTGGACATCAGAGCAGAGTAGAGTAGATCTGATTAACTTGAGAACTAATATACAGTCAATCACTAACATTTACAGTCTGTCTATAATCTACCTGGTATCTCGTCCAGTTACATATCAAAGAGATCTACCATTGGGCCATGTAATCAGGTTTGGCTGGGTGTCAGAGGTGAAATTTGTTTTTCAATGCTTTCATATAGCTATACTTCTGTTTCTGATATAGATAGTCATATTGGTGAAAAATCTGACAGAGAATTCAGTGCGGGATTTGAAAAAGGTCTAGTCCTAAAGTGCTTCTTAAGGCCATCAAATGGATATGTTAAAACCAGAACTACTTGTAGGAAGAAAATAGCCTAAAGCCATGACATGCTGCTACACAACAGTTTCTACTGACACGTCCGTAGACTATTACCTGGGGGGAGGGGGGTTCCCCAGCTCCAAAATCTTCAGGAGACTCTTTCGAGGAGCTGAGATCTTAGAGTTTTACCTTGCACCAACTTTTAACTGAATCTCAATACTGTTTCGAATAATATTTGAATTGCAAAATGAAATTGTAATCTCAGGGCGGTGGCCAACTTTGGTGCAGAAATCGGTCTCTACCAACCAGCAACAAACACCAAGTTTCCAACGTAACGTCTAGGATATGTTTATTACTGAATGCACTTTAAGATAACGTTACCTTCGTGTGATTTGGGTACAACAATAAACCAACCTGGCTAACGCTGTCAGAGAACGTCACGCCTAAAAAACAGCAATACATGTTTCGCGGACGATCTGTTGGTAGTCTAACGCGATAGTTAACTACAATAAATATCAAACGAGTTCACAATAACATGAACCCGAGGAATAAACTCATCAAAATATAGTTAGCTAGCGCAGCTAATCTCTGGGTGGCTAACGTTAACTCAGCGTTCAGTTGGTTAGCTAATGTTAGCTCTAACGGTTTAGGTGAGCTGGCTAACTTGCAGATGTTGCCCTTAATACCTCTGTGGGTATGAAATATCCATTACATTTCCATATCATAACCACTATTCTTCAGTCATAAGATTATGCATTATTGTACATGTAAAAACAGCCAATGCTTACCTGTAACGTTTGACAATTTTACTCAGAACTCTGCCAACTTGGTTGCTACGTGTCAAGAGAAAACGTAACTCTTCCGGGGTGCTACGTTGCAGACGGGAACTCGTTAGGGACAATAGAAATTAGTGCTTTGCAGAAAAAACTGCGCAACGCACTGACGAAGGTTAGTAGTACAGGAGCGAGCTGCTGCTTGACCAGGCTGGCTAGACTGTATTGTAGTAGATTATGGTTTTATTATGAGCCAAAATAAATAGTTAAAAGTGTCCTGGTAGAAAAACATGCAGTGCTGATGCTACTTTATGTGATTCTTTTAACAGAGGAGTTTATTATTATTATTATTATTATTATTATTATTATTATGTTACCTTAATGTTTTGCCCCTGTTAGTTTGTATGTCAGTCTGTCTGTCTGTCACCAGAATATTTAAAACTGATTTCTATGATATTTGGTGGACAGATGGGCCTTGGGCCAAGGAAATAATAATTCTGAATATGGTGCTGATCTGAATCTGAATGGTGCGATTTCCACCATCAGGCTAGACGAATAAAGTTGTTTAACCATAACTATGAAACTAACAGAGATAGACTTGATTCCAAATCCCAAGGGTATGTATTCAGGGTCAAGAAAGCAATCAAACCATGTGATATGAGTGATATCTTTGGATGTAAGACCAAGTTGAAGAGTTGTTCGGCAGGCCGTAGTTAACACTACAAAAGACAACAGATTAGAGGGATCTAAGAGGTCAGTAAGCCATTCCTTTAAGGAAGTAGATATAACTAGAACTACTATTTCCTTATGTGATTTTAGAAACAATGGTTTATACAGAAAGTGGAGGGACATCATAAAATATTGAGATATTTCATTTCGAAAGTCCATTGACTTGGCCTTTCTTAAGTTAAGTATCACAATTAACTCTAGTAAGTAAAAAATAATAATCCTATAATACATTTCAGAAAGGATACTATACATACAATACAAAAGCCCAATAGGACTATAATGGTGATACCATAGCAAATAAAAATACCACAAAGTATGTCACTATAAATTCAATATTGAGTACCACAGATGCACTATACGTTCCTATAGGTATTCTAGGAATATAATATAGATTTTTGTTATCACTATCATTAGTTTTGGTATTAAATATTAAATTATTGAATATTTTAAGATTTACAGTGGGAGGTATCAAATGACAAATTGTTACGTGTCCACCAGAGATAGACCTCTGACCCTGTTGGCGTATGACCCGTAGTTTCAGGAAACCGGGATCTAATGGTAACGAATGGAGACAGGGGGTAAAGGATGATTCAAAAGTACAATCTCAGGAATCCCCAGCATGAACTAAAGTGTCTCTTCCATCAGGAGGCAGAGGAGCAGATCAATCACTCTGTGCAGGAGGAGAGTGGAAGTGATTAGAGGGAGAGGGACAGGAGATGGATGTATGTGTGTGTGTGTGTGTGTGTGTGTGCATGTGAGTGTGAAATATGTTCACATTAGGGCGACAAGGGATAACTGCACCGCTACCAAACGCTGTGGGTGGATCTATCCTCTTTGATGATGAGAGATAGGGTAAAATAATGGACTGATGCCCTCTGCTGAGAGGAAAACGGGAGGAGAGGAAAAGGAAGAGAGCTATCGGTGAGGTGTCGGTTTGATCTGTACAAAATGAACGGGAGGGTACAAAGAAAACAAATGAAGAGCATGACAGTGACAAAATACAAAAACGTTGCCGTGTAGCCTCTAGGACATGAATCTTTATTTTGATTGTTACGTCAATGTTGATGAAATATGAGCTCAAATGACACATACAGGAGGCAAATACAAATAAATATCTATCATTAAAGAAAAGAAAGAAAGAAGAAAGAACACTTTATTGATCCACATTTTGTTTTGTCACACACACACAGCACGCAGTCGGTGGTGGCCGCCAAACACACACACGCATGCAGGGAGGATGGCTGCGGAAATGAGTTCACTGCATTTATCCCATCCTGTTGATGCTGCCCCTCCAGGGGCAGCCAGGAGCAGTGGGCAGCCCTCTACGGCGCCCGGGGACCAACGGCTCCATGTCTTGGGTCCACAACGTGGTCAGGGACGGGACAGGAGATGGCGCTCTTCTTGTTTTTTTCACTTGGGGTCCTTATTATTGTAGGAGAGGACCCCATGTGAGCACGGGGAGAACATGCAAACTCCACACAGAAAGGCCCGGGAGATAACCCAGCTGGGCATCCCAGAGTCAAACCTTACATTACAAAACTAACATACTCTTATTGACTAAGGGTAATGTCCTTCTGTAACAAACAGAGCTGAACCAATCTTAAACATCAGCCAGCCAGTCAAGAGCTCTTTTCACACTCAGCTCAACCTACCTGCATCCTAGAGCCTTTTTATCACGTTGCTAACTAGCCCACTAGCTAAAACAAACCCTGACTTTAGCCTGTGGCGTGCTAGTCCTGCTCTGGAGCAGAGCTACCTCTGACCTTGCATTAGTAACAATAACATGCTAGAAGTTGGAACTGAATTAAGTGGTGCAATGTGCAAAGTGGCTAAATTAGACTTGATCTAACTACAGCCTAGGTTATGGATTTCTCTATAGAATGAGAACTGAGAATTAGAAGGTACAGTAGAAAAGCCCCATTGGTCAAAGGAGAAAAACTGAGCTTACTCAGCAACTCTGAAGCACATGACTCAAGGCGGGGACACACTGGACAACGTTTTGGGCAAAGCTGCAAAACTGAGTTGCCTCGATTACAGGGGAAGTTGTCTTGCCAAGAAACTTTCTGACCCTGTGTTACATTTTAGTTTCCTGTTGTGGGGAAAGCATTGTTCAAAAAAAAAATCCCCATTATGTCACAACCTTTATATTGGGTTACCGGCCTGCAGATCTCTTACCAAGACGGCTCCAAAACAGTCCTGTGACAAAAGCAGACAACATTTCTCTAATGAACTAGCAATTGCAACTTGTAAAACTGGAAGAGTGCGGGGGTGGGGGGCGGTGGGGGTGTTGGAGCAACAAAAAAACAATTAATCAGATGTCATTAACAAACCTCTCAACTGTGCAGGCCCGACACGGATCATTTCTCTCCCTCAGGATGAGCAAAATCAATATGATACACCAAACATGAATTCTTACAGCAAACACCCGTGACTAATTACAATTAA
>CABFOQ010054286.1:0-20098 GCA_900660455.1 Gephyroberyx darwinii
TCTGCCACCGCGGCCTCGCCGGTTTCCCTCAAACACAGATCGAGCCGTTACCATAGCAACTTCGCTGCCACCATCGCTGTCCTCACCAGAGCTGCTGCTGCCGCTGCTCTGCCCTGCCCTCTGAGGGAGAGCCTTAGGTCGAGGGATGACTTTGTTAGGTGCAGAGAGGGACTCGTTCTCATGGCTGGCACTGTTGACCTCCTTCAGAGAGCTGAGAGGAGACTCAACAGTTACCTCTGACACTAGGAACCCTCCTCCTACCGCAGACCTTGAGCCCATCTCCCCATCTCCTCCTCCGCCTCCTCCTTCCTTCTGACTCTTGCTTGCCGCCTTCGCTTTCTTCGATTTAGATGGGGAGAGCATTTCCTCCTCTTCTTCTTCTTTTCCATCAGTGTCCTCCTCTTCCTCCTGCCCTCCTCCTTCTCTCTCCTTCCTCTTCAGGCAGGTGACTGCACGGCGGAGTCGCTGGCTGCGGATTGCCTGCCTCTCCTGCTGCTCCATACGGAAGAACGAGTCGATCCGCAGCTGAGTCTGCAGCAAAACAGGGGAAGAGAAGGTGGAGATGCTTTGATGAAGGCTCCCTGTAACTGAAAAGTGGACAGGTGACTCTCTAAATTACCTGTTGGGTGTTGAGCTGTTTGAGTACAGGCTGAAGAGTCTCCTCTGTCTTCTTACTGCTCCAGCCAAAACGACTCTGACAGTATGTAACACTGGTTAAGGTCCCTAGACTAGAGGATTGTCTGGTCGCCTAACGGTACATTTGGACATCCTCCCATCCCCAATGTGAGGCTTGGTCGGGGCCGATGGTTTGCACAGATTATTTGGTAATGTGAAGGGTTTACGGATTCAATCTTAACCACACTGATCGTCTCGCAGACTGATCTGCCCAGATCACAGAAAACATGTTTGATGTGTATGAACCGACGTCTGGACAGGTCCCGTATTGTGTGAGGATCACAGATTCAATCCAACAGTGGAGACACCAATAGCCGTACAGAGCTGAGTTTAAAGTTATGTTAATGATAATAATGCAAGAGTACTCCTGTCCTACATTGAATGGAAGTCACTAGCCTAACTACCGTTACCTTTATTTTTTTGGATGAAGCCTACTCATCTCCAGCTCCATTGGGTCTCCCTCTCTGGGTCTCAGCTTTACCAAAAGTCTCTTTTTGTGTTTTTTCCAGTGCATATTAATACATACTGATTCATGTCAAATTGCACAAAAGATTAGAGCTTGTGACGTTTCAGGAGGCAGCAGGATATCAGGTTTTATCATTAAGCCTTGCCTAAACTCCGTCAATATGTATGTGATGCAATGCATCAGCTAGGAGTTTCTTCTATTCTTCTACTGCGTCCCCAGCCAAAGGGAATGTGCACATTCCTAAAAACGCACATGCACACACAAAGAAAGGATATTCTTTGAGCATTTCAAGGTGTGGGCGTCCCCAGCTGAAGGAGCTGTCTGATTGGTCGACGGCTGGATGCATGTAAGCCTGTTCTACAGAGAGGTTGGGGAACCCAGGCTGCAGTTTTAAGGCCCTTAGTTTCTTCTTAACCTTGGAGTCCCGCGGGTCAGACACCAAGCGCTTGTTCTTCTGGGCCTCTGACCACCATTCACTAGAGGGTAGAGACAGCATACAGGCAAACACAGGTAAGCCTTTAGAAATATCTACACAACACAAAGACTTTTTACAATTTAAAAACATAGAAAATTGGCATATCGGCAATATTGAAACAAGCATCCAAGTACCCTTGCTGCTGCTGAATATGGTCAAGTTGTTGATATAGGATGCAAAAAGTCCCACAAAATAATTCTGATCCTGAAATTATCAACAGCTATAAGACCTTTAATGGTGAAAGATTTCCAGTTTTTGAAACTGAAGAAAATATATTTCCTGTATTGATCGAACTGCAACTGAACTGACCTGAACTGTGTGAGCGGTTCCACGCCAGGACCCGGGAATTCGTTGAGGATCTCCATGCCAGTGACGTAGCCGACCCCTGGGACCCCCTCAGTGTAGTCACTACCCAGCAGGTAGGCCAGGTTTATCAACTTGCTCCTGTCCAGACCTGGAAGAGAGGAAGGGGAGGAAGAGATAAGGCTGGAGGTGGGGAGAGAGGGAGAAAAGGAAACGCAAAAGAAGGCAGGCACTGAAACGGTGTGAGCTCCAGCCACTGACAGCCTCGTGTGAATGAGTGATGTGCAACAGCAACACCTCAGATTAGCACTGTGGTATACCGCTACACTCACACTCACACTCACACTCACACTCACAAAGATGAGTGGCACTGACCCAGTTGGTTTTGCAGGTCACTGTACTGGTAGTGTTCAACGTATTTGTTCTGGCTAAAAAAGTTCTTGTAGACGTGTCGCCCTCCAAAAAGCCAGACGTCTGAGTCATCTGTGATGGTACCATGGGTCTGGTCGGTGCGGTCGAGCGCTGCACACTGAGCCTCAGCCTCCATTGGAGCGACCAGGAAGGGCATGCCAAACAACTGCAGCAGCTCCTGGTATGACAGAAAGGAGACGCACAACACCAATATACTACTTACAAGGTAACAGAACCTTTTGGGTCGTGACCTGTACACATCATGGTTATATTGTCACCATTATGTTATGTCTTTAATGTGTGATTTGCTTTAAGTATTTTCATTTTCCCACATACACACACAGCAAGCTGGTGAAACAATATTGACTGCATGTCATGCCTTTGGCTGTGTTTGTCAGAGGCTGTTGAGCCAGAAAGAACTGTATCCCCCACTTTGCCCACCTCCCAAAGACTGACTAACACCTACTTTGGGTCATCATATCTCAGGCCAATCAGTGACACTGTGTGTGTGTGTGTGTGTGTGTGTGTGTGTGTGTGTGTGTATTTACCCATTCAATTTGATTTCATTGTCACAATTAGTTTCCTTTGCTTATAAGCTCATATTTCAATTATTTGGTTAAGGTATATGTTTTGTGGTGGTGCTCGTACTGTGTATGTACACATGTATGCCTATGTGTGTGTGTGTGTGTGTCTATATGCTGTCATTAATTCACCTGGCTCTCCAGGCACATCTGTCCAGTGACTGTGGAAGCCATCCTCTCCTGCTGTTGTTTCTGTTGCTTCAGGCTGCTCTGCTGAACCTGCAGAGAGCTCTCCAGCGCCTCCAGCTCATCCTGCAGGACAAAACAGGAACTGCATCTGTCCAATCGCTAATATACGCACTACTGAAGCGGTGATGTGAATGTGAATTGGAAATCTGAACAACAGAGTGGATTCTTGTTTCAAATCCTATGGGTAGCTTCTGTATATGTCCAGCCTATTTGGGGAATCTGTAGTGTTGTCATGATAAACACAATTTCAATACTACTCCTACACAGATGTGAGAGACTTAATTTAATATTGAATTGTATAAAAGTTCAATACTTTCACCAAATGTGTTTTGCAAGCTGAAATATCATTTCAGCAACACCTCCAGAGGGCTTAGAGGTATGGAATAGTAAAAAAGAAGGAGACGGAAAGGGAGACAAAGAAGAAGAAAGAGGAGTGGACTAGACAAAGCCTGGCTCTTGGCAGTGGACTGCAGCAGTCAACAGCCGACTGCAACAAAGTCAAACAGTCCACCACATCTTGAAATGAATACCAGTCCAATTCTTTCATTCCACACCCTCCAAATGATGGTTTAGCGGGATTAAACTGGTTGACAAAACTGATGCCAGGAACAAAATATGGAACTACAGAGACAACAGACACCCAACAGACATTTCTAAACCCCTGTGCAAAAGTTATTACAAAGCTGTCAAGTGTGGCAAAGTACTGGAGATACTTACAACATCAATGTGTTCCCATTCATTGGTGGCAGGTGTTGAGCTAGAATCTGTGTCTGTGCCCTCCTTTGACTCCTCTTCAACCCGTCTATTTTTGTCCTCATCATCCTGTACTTTCAAGGCAACAGCTGGGGCACCGAGAGCCTCAGTCAAACTCTCTTCCTGTTTATCTTCCTTCTTGTTTCCATCTTCATGGACCTCAACTGGAGATACTCTTCCCCTAACCTCTATAAGTGAATCATCTGCATCCTCTTCTTTTAATTCCTCTCCTTCTGACACATCAACAAAGCTTTCTGGGAAAACAGATAAAACATGTTAACATCTACTTGTTTAAGAAACAATGAGTGAGTCTGTTCTATAACTGTTACCTTCTGAGTCGCTGTCCACAGTCTTCAAATCCTTTCCACTGCTTTCCTCCAATAGGTTAATGGTTTCCTCGCTCCTCTGCTCAGATAGTAAAGGATTGGTTTCAGTCTTTAGCTCTGCATTGAGAGACTCCCTTTGTAGTTGAGCAGAGAAGGGCCTTGGGTCCGAGGCAGCACCTTGAGACCGACCTGAATGGTCCTCTTGATCATAGTCCAGGCTCTCTGCGATCCGTCCACGTCCCAATTCTCTTCTCTCAACCTCCCCCCTTATCTCTTGCTGTCCTCCACTTCCTGTCCCTACAACTGCCTCTGTCAACTCTCCTCGTTTGGTCTGTCCTTCTGACATCATCCATCCTTCTCTATCACTCTCTGCCTCTTTTTCTCTGTCAGGTTGTTCTAGTGCTGCAGAGCCAAGAGCTCTACGTCTCTGTCCTATCACCTCCTCCATCTCATCCTCAGAACTACTGACCAACAAACTATCTTTCACAAATATAGTTTGGTCTGATAGTCCCCCCCCTAAACCGGGATTCCCATTGGCTACAGATTTAAAATCATCGGCTTCTCTCTCTTCCTCTGAACTGATGATAACTGGTTGTGGTGTGGGATGCTGAATATGTGCCTGTGGCTTAGCGGGTGAGCAAATAATCCGAGTCCTACTTTCCTCTACATCCTCAGCCAGCACTTGTTGGATGGCTAGTAGGGTACGAGGGGACACGCTGCCTCCCCTCTTCCCCTGGTCCTCCTTCTCCTCATCTGAACTGTCACTCATAGCAGCCTGAATGGCCTTGAGTGTACGAGGGGAGGGGGGCGACGTGTCCCCCGGAGGAGAAAGAGAAGGTTTCAATGCAGAGAGTATGGGGGCCGAAGATGGACCCCCCTCGTCCTCCTCCTCACAGGCAGGACGCCACAGGGGCTCAGGTCTATCTGCTCCTTGTCTCCTGCACCGTGACAGGGGGCCTCCAGACCAGGGAAGGGCCACAGGTTGACTCTCTTGAGGCTGCTCACTCTTCTTGGAGCCTGAGTAGCAAAAGTTGTTTTCCGCGTGAAAACATGGACAAGCTTTTCTACGTTTGTGTCTCTTTGAGTGACAATATCTTCCACCTAATGACACATTGTTGGCTCACCTTTAATAAGGATGTAGTGGGCATTGTCTTCTGAAATCAGTCTACGAGACTCTATACTGTGACTCTCCTGGTCCCCATCCTGCTCGTACAGCTGTGGAGCACCCCCAGCACTCTGCTGGTTCATCTCTCGCTCCACACCCTGCAGACGCTGGTTTAGCTGGTTCCTGTGCAGCAGGCCAGCCAGCTGGTACTGGGAGAAGTCTCCTGAATTCTAACAGCAAATAACAGGGAGTCACTGAGGACAGCAGGGAACGTGTCTGCATGTGTGTGTGAGTGTGTGTAAGAGAGAGAGTGTGTTTGCTACCTCTGGAGGTTTGTAGTACATGGTTCGTCGTCTTTTGGTAAAGTCTTTCATGTCTTTGAGGAGGTCATGTTTCATTTCAGGAGGCAGGCTGGCAAACTCCTCAGAGTTGATGTCCACAGAGTTGGGATCTTCATACACGTCCCCCTGAGACACAGTAGGGATCTAGCTTCAAATATCAATTATCAAACAATTCTGTCATACGAAGTAAATTCTCTTCATATTATTATTTCACATTTACTTTAAAATGAGCCAATGTGGTGCCCTTACGTGTGTGGTAATTTTACCTGATATTTGTGATAACAGTCAGCCATCGCCTCCCACTCTTTCTCTTCCTCCTCTTCTGAACTGTAGGGACAAAGGAAAGGAAATCATGAAAAATCCTGATTTTCAACATTATTTTCTATACATCCTACAAAAATGACCATAGGCTCAGACTTTCATCCTACTGATACATTCAGGATGAGTGATTTCTTGGGGGATCTGCAGCCCCCCAGGAATCCTCAAAAGGGTCAAGAGGAACCCTGGGCAAATGAAGAACAGTTACATTTCATTGCTAGTTAGCACAAAAGTCACATTTCATCCATCTATCCTCAGCCAACAAGCTATCTATTTGGAGGTTCTCTGTAAAAAGAAAGAAAGATATACCTTGATTTAGGCTGTGGACAGCTGCAGAAGTTATTCAAGTCAATTACTGACAGTAGAGTCTACCTATAGTGTCTAGGTTTACATGTAGCCAAATGATCCATCAATAGAATTATTACTAACGGATTATAGGATTGCAGATGAAATGACCTCAAAAAACCAGCAGGGTTGCATAGTAACTAGTAACCATCCTTCAGCTGGAGGACCAGGGTTCAACACCCCATGCCGGCAAGCATCTGCCCTGCTGAAGTGTCCTTGAGCAAGATACTGAATTCCTGCCCACATACATGCACAGATTTTTTAGAGCCTGCTTGTTAATGTAGTCAGTGTAGACATCCTGAATGACTGCACTTTCCACCTACATCCACGATGACTAGTACATAATAACCCTTCCCAGGCCTCTCACCTGTTTTTGTCCTCTGGAGGTGGCAGGGCTGGTAGAACATAAATGTCATCCACCTCATCTCTTCTCACACTTGAGATGCTAGGCAGAGGATCTTTACTGTGTCAGAGAAAAACAACAGGGACAGTTCAGACACAACCAGAGAGGCTGCAATCTTTTTTAAAGGAGAGTGGGCACTCCATTTTAGACAGTGGGAAAGTGGAGAGCAAGACAGAGTTGGGGAGAAACAGGAGAGTAAACACTGGCAGGATCTGGTTCCAGAGGCAGGTGACCACTCAACTATTTCTGGGCACAAGACTGTAATCTTGTCTGTTCCTTGTTTCCACTCCTTTACCTGCGTTCTCCAAGTGCTGCTTTGATGGCTTGTCTCTTTAGGAAAGTCTTGAGGAGTTTCTCATTGGTCTGTTTGGACTCACGGTTTAACTCCTCCTTCCTCTGTCTCCTCAGGGCCTGCAGGAAAGTCACATCCATGTTAACTGACAACACCAACATCCTCTTTTACCTGTATCAGCTATGCAACAATTAACAGAGTGGGGGTCTTACTGTTGAGGTATCCACAGGTATAAGAATTATGTTTTTTCTGTGTCCAAATGTAGCCCTGTGCATTAAACAATGACAGTGCCAGAGGAAATATTCAATATGTGTCAGTTAGGAATCTGTAATAGAGACCGGTTACATGGTTCAGCAACCACTGCACCTACCAGAGTCTGCTTTTTCAGCAGTGGTGCATCCCCATCAAACACGAAGACTGGCCTTATGCGGAAGAAGAGCAGCTTACAGATGCGGTGGAAGAGTGTGAGGAGGTGGGCGTTCTGAACACTGTTCCCTTCACGGTCCCTCACCCCCTTCACTGCCTGGTTCAGCCATATACTGATGTCTGGAAGCCGCTGGTTAAGGTTAATGCTGTGGCTTCACATAAGACAGCTTCACCACTACAGCAAGAACACTCAGTGAGAGAGAGAGAGAGAGAGAGAGAGAGAGAGAGAGAGAGAGAGAGAGACCATACCAAGATAGGATACCCACAGCAAGGACCTTCCCTTCCAGTGTCTCTGGGTTGATGGGCTTCCCTGTACTCTCCAGTAGTCTCCACAGACCGTGCACTCCCATGATTACTACAGAGTATAAAAATTACCCGAAAAAAAACTTAAGACCGTTAACACGTTACTTGGGCTCGGCCAATCTGTGCATTTTCTTGGATCTTGGAAGCATGACACTGAATCAGACGAGTGCCACTTTTCACAACTGTGGTGTAACAATATTGCTGCCCGTAAACATTAACTATATCCGAAGGTTCCTCATCGGTTAGGCCGGTTATATTCAACTGTTACACCTCATGGCGCTAGTACCCAATCTGAGCTCAAATCTCAAATCTGATCTCAAATCAGATTACTAAATTTGGTGGCTCAGAGAATGTCGTTAGCAGCCGATTGGAGATCAGCTTTATGTCAGGGGGCCGGAACATTTCGGTGAGCTTGCCACTCGTCAGCGGCCAACTGTATCCGGTAACAAACAAACAGCTTGGTACTTAGAGCGAATTAACTGCAGTGGAGGAAGGACCCATTCTTTGACGGTACAGTAGCTAACATTATGTTTCAGTCTAAGAATTGAATCTCAGTTATATCTCAATTTGTAGGTAGCTAGCGAATTTTACTTAACAAACTCCCGTCAACCGTCGTTTTACTCAACCAACGCTTTTATCTGCTTGGCTAGCAACTAACGTTAGGTTAACCGAGCTAACTAACTTAGCCTACGTCAGCGTGTATTGTTAATCAGTAAAGCAAGTTCAGCTGTAAAGAAAGAAATATAACATGTATTTCTATGTTTGAGTGAGAGTTAAGTTACAGCTAAAAGTGTACATGAAACATGAAAACCTCGTGAGTTTTGTTTTTTCTGATTCATAACTGATGACACCACTATAGCTCATTTGTGTAACGTTACAAAATGCAAACAGATATCCCTTGGGCTGACAAGATCATTTCCCCGTTCATTGTCTATGCAGCAGCTCCAGACATAATATTTTGACGACCTCAGGTTTGAGACCTCAGGTTTCTACTTTTGGGAGAGAATCTTCCATCTCCACAACTATCGTGTTTTTGTAAGTTAGAAATGTTAATGAAGTCTTTTTCTTTTTTGAATTGTTGTAGGTGAAAGCCAACTGGCATCCACCTCGTCTACCAATTTCCTTCCCAACTAACCCACTTCCACCATGACCACTGCTGTGAGAGGTATGCACTGTTTTACTTGAAACATGTTTTTACATGTTTACACTGTCTGCATTCCTTATCTCTGTTGAGGAAGTCGCAACAAAATGAATGATGGCAAGGGTCGTAGGAGGGAACATTACTATCAGATAAAGATAGTTGGCCCTGAGTTGAAATTCAGTCCTTTGTTTGCTTCCAACAGATTCTGCCCATGTGCCAGTCAGGGGCCCTGGTGACGGCATGGAAACTGACAAACCCCCGGCCATTCTGGAGATTGTCACAGATACACTGCCACCAGCACCATCTGCAGTTCCCCTTCTGAAGGTGGCCAGCCCCAAACACAGCCCAAAATCTACCCTCACTGCTCCCCCCTCTGCCCCCCAGCCTCTTGGGGTGCTCCACCTGGGCAAGGTGAGCCGAGAGGCCTGCACAGAAGTGGAGGCTGTCAGGATTATGGTTCCACGCACTGCTATTAGCCGGAGCAGACATGCAGGGCCCACTGAGGGGAAAGGAGAGGCTGGGCAGCGTGCTGAGGAACAAGGTTCCCCTGCCCCCCCTCTGGTGGAGGACTGGAGAGGAGCGCTGGCGAAGCTGCAAAACTCTGAGCGCAGGTTGTTGCAAGATAAGGAAGGCCTTTCCAATCAGCTCCGTGTGCAGACAGAAGTAAGACCCGAATGAGGATATTAGACCTTTGCTCCACCCAATCAGGTTTATTGCCGTTTACAATGTGCTCTGTGGGTAATCTCATATACCACAACATCAAACTACAACAAAAGTGGAAAGATATACCAATCTATAATTTATTTGAATGAATTCCAGCATTTCCTGCAGACCTTCTTTTAGAAGTGGGGGTAGTTTTGGTTTTGAGACCTTGGTTCAGTTCTGGACCCATTGCAGGATCAGTTCCAGTAGGCCATGTGTAATAATGGCTTGATTATAAAAGAAACACAGAATTCACTTCCCGATGTAGACAATTTCAACCATTCTTCCCATGTGCCAGGTAAACCGGGAGCTAAAGAGATTACTGGTGGCTTCGGTGGGTGATGATCTACAGTACCACTTTGAGCGTCTGTCGCGGGAGAAGAACCAGCTGATTCTGGAGAATGAGGCCCTGGGCAGAAGTCTCGCACACACTGCAGAGCAGCTGGAACGCATGAGTATCCAATGTGACGTTTGGAGGAGCAAGTTCTTGGCCAGCAGGTGTGGAGTGGATAGAGTTAGGGTGTGTGATAAGTAGAAATGGATGGAGACCAAGAGAGAGATGGAAAGGGATAAGATATTTTATATTAGAGTGCAGTCATTGACTGCTGTCTTATCCTTATCCTAAAAGCATCAAAGCTTAGTGTCGGCAAGCATGAAGGGAGACAAACAGAAAATTTCCTGCAGGGATCAATCAAGTATGACATAATTACTGTGATGTTGTTCAATGTTATCTCTCCAGAGTGATGGCAGAGGAGCTGACCAATGCCAGAGTAGCTCTACAGCGCCAGACCAGAGATGCCCAAGGAGCAATTCAGGACCTGCTGTCAGAGAGAGAGGAGTTTTCTAGGGACATGATGCTCACACACAGGTATCATACACACTGTCATAAACAGCATAATTCAAACATCCTACACACGGGGCAAAGCTGATTCAAACATTTACTCATATCCAACATACTGTTGGCACAAATGCTGATGACAGAGTCTGTTTGCTCATGTACTTACATTTCCATTGTCAGATCTCTCGAGCAGCTCCTGGTGTCCCTCCAGTGGGGCAGACAGCAGACCTACTACCCCAGTTCACAGCCCCTCAGCACAGGTGAGCTGGCTGTAGCCAATCACAAGCTAGCAGATGCCATCAACTCTCACCTGCTGGGCAATGTCAGCAACAGTGTGGTGAAGAGCAGCAGCACAGCAGTTGAACAGTTATGCAACACACCAGCTGAGAAGATGGCTGAGAAGGTATAGTCCTAACTTTCAACTTTTCTACCAATAAGTTGTGTACACACTGTGCATTGTAGATGAAATGCCAACCCTGCCAAAGCTTTGTCAGGGCTACTACCATTTTTACTTTCAATATTTATCATAAAAGCCATAGACTCATACATATTATCTCTTCTCTCCCTCTCACACGTCTCATCCTAGGTGCTGAAGATTTTAGATCCAATTTCCTATACAGAAAACAAGGATGAGCCTCCACTGAGTGACTCCTCCCCCTCAACATTTCTGACCAATAAGAAGAGCATTGGCAGGTTTCATCCATACACACGCTATGAGAACATTACTTTTAACTGCTGTGAGCGCTGCAGTGGAGACATCCTGGTGCTGTAGTGGTGAAAGAGGAGCTATGTAACCTGTCTGAAATCCATGCAGGGTCAAAGTTAATTTCAGATGTTCTGAAGTCTGAACACAGGACTGAACGCTGGGGATTGCGGGTGCTCTGTGAGAAATAACATCCTCAGTCAACACCAAAAGTCAGCCTTTCTCACATTGATTTGCTGCTACTCATTTCGGTGTGAGCAGGTGAACTCTATTGGCCTACTGTTCCACTCTGAGGTTTTTGATCTGAATTGCCTATATAAGAAAAATGGTGTCCTGTTGTTTTCAGTAATCATGAGATGATGATTAAGACATAAGAAATTTTAGAATGAAAAAATTGTAAAGTGCTATTTATTGCTTGGTTGTGATGTCAAGATGGCATCGGTGTTACATAACAAACAGGCATTGAGTCTATTTAAAAATACTTGAACATTAGGCTAGTGTGTTTTAAGCTGTATGTGTATCTGCTACCCTATATCTATAACTCCCCATGTGCAAGCAAACTGTAGACATCAATGGTTATGTTGAGCCCTAGACCTCACAGGGTGATCTCTAGGTGAAATGCTCCTCCTGAAAATATAACTCAGTGATTACCAGGTAGTTATCTAACAAGTAGTGACCTAATTGGGTCAGTCACACATGCACTGTACAATTAAACAACACTAAGGAAGCCCCCATATTCACACCACATGCCACCCACAGCAAGAGTGGCTCAAATTCCAAAGGATATGTTGATCACAAAGAATTGCATTTTTGTTTTCTCAAAACAGTATTGTTTATCTTCAGTTATGCTTCAGTGTTTATTTATTCTCATTGGTTTGCATTGGCATGTGTCCTATTCATTTTTAAAGAATTCCCTTCAATTCTTCACTTTATACCAACTATCTTTGATGGGTTTGGAGTGCAAAAATCATAAGCAGTGCAAAAGGGTGTCCCATGGTGACCAATATTGTTTATTGGACAGATGTTTTTACTGTGTTTTCCTTGGAATGCACTTCCATGGAACGACTTACACGACATTGCACCTGCCATTTGAGATTTTCTAAAACCATACTGTATATTATTTTGGTTGATTTCATCTTTTCACTGGTGGTAACAATAACATACTTGAAATGAAAACAAACCAGAAGAACGACATTTAAACCTTCATCTTTGTAAGATTGTTTTTCATGTCAGAGACAAAAATAAACGGTTTCTATCTTTATGTCTTGATTCTTTATAGTCTTGCTATAACACTGGAACTATATGGAAAAGGCTTTGATACACCAGGATATGACTAAGCATTATCAAAACTTATCAGCGTTGAGTAACATTTTATTAAACATTAATTCACCTATGACATGTCCCAATTTTTAACATTTCATCTCAGGAGATCCTTGACTATGTGGATGTAAACAGACATGTCCCAAATACCAAAGTTTGACAATGTTTATTGACTTCACTCTTTCTCCCACCAGATCATCTTGCTCTTGCCTGTACTTTTTCTTTCCTCCATCTTGCTTTTAAACGATGGCCGTAGCTTGGTAACAGCTGGTTTGTTTCCTCTGTCACCAGTCAGTCCTGTCATCCTGTCCCTTTTCTCTCTGATAATGCCTGTTAACACAGAGTCTTTATTGGAACTGGAAAAACTTTGGTCTCCACTTTTTAATGTTCCTTCTCTGTTTCTTTCCCCAGATCTTAATGATCTTTCACTATCCCCTCTCCATCCATGATGTGTGACTCCCTTATTCCTGGTGTTGTAGTTAGTAACCCATTTCTCTGGCTGCTTTTGATGGAAGCCATCATGCTTTCTCGTAGGTACAAACTTCAATGCTTCTTCCCATTTCCCTGTCTCCTTGAGAGTCAGCATGATGCGGATCATCTGGTCCAGAGTCAGGTTTTTCGCCCCGACTTCCCAGTGAAGGAACTCATCCAGTGGTAAGCGGGCTGTGGCTAACTTCAGACGCTTGGCATTGGCCAAGGACAAGCCGGATTGGATAGAGCGGTCCACAAGGGCTCCAATGATGTAGACCTTGGAGTGGTCAAAAGTACGGAGCACGTTAGGTGAATCTGCAGTGAGGTAGACGAGGCGTTCACGGGGGAACACATCAACATGTTGACGGTTGGTTGTTGTGATAAGCAGGCGGTCCCAGGCCTCTGCACCATACCGTTTAACCAAATCATGCTTGTAGAACCCATCTGGCTGGAGGTTGCAGAAGTGAAGGTGGAAAGGTTCAGTAGCACGGCGGTTCCACCCTTCCACGTCCATCAACTGGGACACTGTGTTCTCTACCTCACGCCGGGACATGTGTTGTTCATAGCTCATGTCAAAGATCAGTGGCTGGCCAAACATCATGGCCTGGGCGCTTCTCCATCCCAGCAGCTTGTCCAAGGAGCGGTTCCAGAACTGGAGGATTATGGTGTTTTTCAGTTTCAGTCCTCTCTGGTCATCACCATCCTCAGCATCGCCATCCTTCATGCTACTAGTCCAATTTGTCTTCTCCAGAAAAGCTGCCTTCTCAGCCCTTTTCTGCTGCTGCTTTTCCTTACGAGCTCTCTTGTGGCCCTCCTTGATGGCTAGGTATTTCAGGTACTTTTTCTTTGAGGACTTAGTGGTGAGTTCTGCCAGCGCCTGAATCTCTTCATCAGTGATCTGTTGAGGTACCGCCTTCCCAGCTTGTTGCCACATCACAACCAGCTCCCGGGTAGCCTCCAGTGTGGAACCGCCCTTTATATCACCTCCTGTCCCTCTGAGAGTTGCGTCCTCTCCTCTTACTTCCACTTCATCGTCCCCTTGCTTTTCATCTGCTGTAGTTTGGGATCTCATAACAGATTTCCATATGTCCAAATCTATTTTCTCGATCTCCGCAGGTTGCTCTGTGTTTGGCTGGGGGACATCTTTCATTAATGAGGATCCAGTAGTTAAGTGCCGGGCACGTGCTATTAGGTGATGAGAGAAGACGCAGGGTTTGCTAAATGGGAGCAGTCTGATCACTTGCCTCTTTCTAGTGGTGGGTGCCACAAGAAGACTGCATTTCCATAGTTCATAGAAAACAGGTGTAGTAAAGCACCGCATCATCGCAAAAATAATTTCATTAAATTTGCGACGTTGTCAAAAGAAAGCAACGCGGTCACTTCGTGACTGTTAAAGTGTGTTCCTCGAAATTTCCACGGACCAACAGCAGTGGACGACAAGGTTCAGTTTCTTCTCCGTTGTCACAAAATGTATCATAAACATGTATAGCAGCTGCATCCTACCAAATATTCCCAATATGAGAGACCAAGTTCGGTTTACTTAATTTAACATCCATGCTTGTCAAATGTTGTTGAAAGGTCACGTTGTTAGATGGTGTCACACTTTAATATGTCGTAGGGAATAGCGACTGCATAGCATTTCGTCTGGTCTAAAAACATTTTAGACAGTTCATGACATTTTTTTTAAAGACATTTTTAAATAGTTTATGGGAAAAAATCCTACCATATTAGTTATATTGCTAATATGTTTCGTTACAATGTCCGTCGTTCATGAAGCATCGATATAATGTACAATAATTTGTTAATACATCGATTTTGATGTAGTTTCCAGACGGATAACTAACAGTGTTGCACAGTTGTAGTCTGCGTAATTTTTCCTATCGAGCAAAATAAAGAAGTGTGGATTTCATTTGTTTGCTTTCAAAATGAGTTTGTTTTTACCCAAATTGTCGTGCAAAAAAGATATAGATGAGGTTATCAAGGGTGTAGCAGAAAAGGTCTTAGTTTTGAGGTTTGGAAGAGACGAAGACTCAGTTTGCCTCCAGCTTGATGAGATCGTGAGTCAATTTGCTAGCTTGCTGGCAGTTTCATTGCTTATGTCCACCAGTTGAATAGTATCACGACTACTTTTGCTAATTCGTAGTTTCTTTCCTCATTTAGTTGTCAAAAACTGCCCACGACTTGAGTAACATGGCATCGATCTACATCGTTGATGTGGAGAAAGCCCCCATCTACACCAGATATTTTGACATCAGTTACATCCCATCCACAGTTTTCTTTTTCAATGGACAGCACATGAAAGTAGATTATGGGTGAGTGAGAGATGTGTTGAAATCTCCTTTACAGTCTTTCTTTTTGTGAAATTGTCTGATAAGTATGAAAGATGTTTGAAAGTCATTTTTTAACTAGCCACTTCCTGCATCAGTACTTCATTCACCTGCCACCTTCCACTAATATGACATTGAATCACTTTTCTCTCTTTCAGCTCACCAGATCATACCAAGTTCGTAGGCAGCTTTAAGACCAAGCAGGATTTCATGGATCTGATTGAGGTCATATACAGGGGAGCCATGAGGGGGAAGATGATTGTCCAGAGTCCCATAGACCCTCAAAATATTCCCAAATATGATCTCCTCTACCATGGAATTTAGTATGGACTCTGCATTAGAGTGGGGTTTCAATTTACCCCCCACATTGTGACTGTTGATCATAATGATCTGTTACAGAATCACATCAACCATTGATTAACTGAAAAGAAACAGCTTCAACTGTCAGCCCCTAAGCAACTCTCTGAGAATGTTCTGATATTAGGCTTAGTTTGTATTCAGTGCCTCAGATTAGGAGTGTTGAGCTAAAATCCCCTTGTGTATATGGTGTTTTATGTTTATTTATATATATGAAGGAAGTCTCAAACAGTACCATCTTGCTAGATGCCTTGTATAGATAGGCCCATATAGTAATACATCACTTCTTGATCTGTGTCACTTTGTCACACATACCGATCATCCAGACCCAGAGGAAATAAGTATTATACAGGAGAATGCCATGTTGGAAACACTGAAATGTATTAACATTTAGACTTGAGCTTTATTAAGATATGAAAAATACATATATACATTCTAACATGCTTAATTGTTTGAACAGCAACGGTCACACCTGATCAATGACATTTTTGTATTGCCAAATGTTTTTCTAATTATGTATGTTTCATAAACGTGGGGGTCTGATTTTAGATAAATAAGGTTGTATTGTAATTATGTCCAGGATTTTTCATCTTGTTAAAAGTTTAAGTCATTTTAATGTTTCCCATGGAAATACAGTAATAAAGGAGCACAGAGTTAGAGTACAATTCATTCATGTAATGCAGATAGTTCAAATATTTAGCTTGCACCATAACAATTATTTCTCTGCTTTAAATGTTGTTCTCACTATTTATGTGATACTGTATGTGCATCGTGATGTGTGATACTTTCAGCTTGAAGGGAAGCAGAAGGCCCTATTGGGATTTTGTTTAAGGAAATCAACTTGCATTGGTATGCAGTGATAGATATTAATTTTACTGAGCTGCTGGGAAGATCAGCAGTGTCGCTGTGATGGTGCCTAAATCAAGATTGAAAATTTTCAAGGTAACCATTCAAGCTTAAAAAGAATTGTTGGAAGACAATTTTTTCAATGATTTTACTTCTGAATGGAAAGTTTGATAGAGGCCTGTAGTTGCTAATTACAGAAGTGTCAAGGGTGCACTTTTTTAATAGAGGCTTAATAACTGCAGAGCTGTTACCTGTTGGCACTACATCTGTCGCCAAGCAGTTAAAAACATGTTTAAAGTAAATTGGTAGGTGGAACACAAACTCTATTTAGTTGTGGGTCTCTACTAATATTAGAACACAGGTTGGTGGCTATAGGGGGCTTAGTACCAACTTCCTGGACTGGTTCCTGGGCCACTTGCATCCCTCTGTCCCCAATGGTTGAAAGTGGCTATAAAAGCCAGGAAACCATAACTATGACTGCCACTACACTACACTACTACACAATTTTTTTGGTGATATTTTCTCTCTTCCTCTCACTCTTTGTTCGTCTTCTTTCCCCCTCAGTCTCCACATGTCTGTCTGATCTGTGATCATCTCTCTCAGCCCCTTTGAGACTAAAGCTGTATTTCCACGTCCACAGGTTGCTCCAAGTTATCTCTTCCCTGTGAGGGTGGTCTGGGTATTGCAGCTTGTAAATGAGCCTCCCAAGACAGGGTGCAAGTTGATGAATTGTCACTGTGCCCGTTCCTCTCTTTAAACCAGACTGCATACAGAGAGTTGCTCCTTTCGTCAAGCTGTATTGCAAAGACGGGTGGGAGTAAGATGAGACAGAAGTAATTTTGTGTATTCAGTCAGTTTTCCAGTTTGCAAACTTTACCTCTAACATTAATGTGAGTGAAAATATTACTGCATATCAGCTTCCACAACACTGTGAGTGATAAAAACAGACATAATGTCAAAAAGGGATGGCTCACCTCTGAGTGCTTCTCCTCTGCCTTGGTGTCTGGTGTCTGGTCTGATGATCTTTTGTCTAAATGAAGATACTGGGATGAGACATACGTGCCCCTCCATAATGGGTGTAGACATCACAAGCGTTCTCAAATGACTATTAGGTCTATCAATTCATAATTTCTATATGATAACAAATATATATAACAAAACAGAACATTTCTTACCTGTGCATTTCACTGCAGCCCCCACACCAACACAGAGTAGGACAACACCAAACAGTCCCAGAACAGGCCACTGCCATTGGATCCCATAGGCTGTAGGTTCCTCTACAAATACTGACAATGATGGATACATTTCTTATATGCAGCACCATAATATATACACTATGTAAGTAAGCAGAATTACAACTCTCAGCTGATAATTATTTCTATATTGGTTTTACAGTCATCCCTAACCCATCATCTCTACCTGCAGCCTCCCTTGTTGTGCTGCCTCCAGCTCCAGAGCTGCGGATGCTGTGTTCCTTGTATCCATAGCCCAGGCTCTGTGTGTACCTGCCCCATAAGAAGCTGTTGGTACGGAGGGGGAAGAAGGGGGCCATGTAGGCCTGTGCTCTCTGGGCTGGATGGACCTGGTCACTGTCAGGGTAGGTAGCATCGCTGTGGTCCTTTAACCATTTCTCAAGAAGCCTGACACACAGATTCACAGCATACAAAGTAAGCACTCCATTATTAATCCATTATTAATAAACATCTGCAGTGAGTAATAAAATGTGATTTTGAGTGCAATACATTCAGGATATCTCAAATTGTATCTTTGTTGTTATAGGTTGCTAATTAGCCAGCAAATCACATCAAGCATCAATTAATGGTGTGAGATACTTTGATCATCTCTGGCCTACTTGTCAATGAAGCAGTGATGCAGCATGAATATTGGGTCATTGGCAGCAGTAGGGACCAGAGACATGGTACCATTCAGGTAGCTGTGGACCAGGTTGTGCGCAGAGGCATTCAGGTGCCGGGAGTCCTGGGGAATGTCAAATCCTGGGGGGAAAGAAATAGCTTTTAACCTAGATATAGAATTGATCGTTCTACATTTTTCTACACATATTTGAAATAATAGTTACTTGCTCATGATGGTACAATAAGTTTGATATGACTTAGCATGATGAGCTATTTTATCTACCTTCCAGCTTGTTCCGGAAGCTGTTCTTGGATGTTGTGTCAAATGGGGGTGTGTCAAAATTCTCTGTTGCCATAATGTCCTGAATGTCCTCAGCAGTGGGCAGTGTTTTGAACACAGGGTCCTTCCCAGGGTTGCGAATCAGACGCCCAGGTTCAGAGGTATTAGATTGGACGCAGATTATACCAAGGGATTCCTGAAATGGACATATAGTCTGTGGGGTGAAGAAGAAGGAGGATAGAAGTTTGGATGAGAGTGAGAACAGCGCTTTGGAAATGAATGGAAATGAGTGGATAGTTATTTGTAGCTGTGACATCTCACCTCCCACTTCGAGAAAGGTGAACCACTGTCTATGCGGCCATCTTGGCCAATTCCCCCCAAGTACTGGTTAGTGCAGATGTTACAGTGGTTGCTTCTGGTCCAGTCCCAATATGGGACGTAGAAGTCCTGGTTCCCAGTGAGTTCCCTAATCTCCCTCTCTATAAAGAGTAGGAAAGCACGGTGCCAGAAGGCAAAAGCGGGGCCCCGGTGTGCAGAATTATCTTTAGAACCAGCGTAGCTCTTAGCTGAATAGTAGTGAATCCATGCATACAGGTTATACACACTTGTGTTGTGAAATACATAATTCCCATTCACAGTGGTGTCACTGCTGGTAAGGATCATGTAACGGTTGCTGAGGCTCGATTTTGCCATGTGCAGGCTTGAGAGGAAGGTCTCCCTCTCCTGATCAGTCAGATCTGTTAACTCTTTCCTCTCCACATAGTGCTGCTGCATACAGTGGGGTCCCTTCCAGCCTGGCAGACACTGACTACAGTCAAATCCATCGTAGTTCCCCCAACATGTGCAGACCGAATCATAGAAGGCACGGGGCCAGTTAACTCTGTAGTCGACCGGTTTGGGTAGGTCTCTTGCAGGGTGTGGTGAACAGACTCCTCTCCCTGAGTTGAAGCCACATGGAGAACCTTTCCATAGCGGGCAACACATCCGGCTCTCCAGAGCCTCTGGAGTGGTGCAGGGCCGGGGAAACTGAGCCTCCAGGACTCTGGGACACATAAGACACAGCAGGAAAACCAGCCAGGACCACAAAGGCGGCATGAAGTGGAGCGCCAGTAGCATGGTGGAGGAGAGGGAGACACTGAGTTAAGGCAGAGTGGAACACTGGGAGGACACTGCAAACTCATGAGCTTTCCATCTTGGCAGCCCCCTTTAAAGGGCAAATGACGTAAGCGCTTCTGGTTTAATCTTTATCCCGCAATATTTGAACAGCTAGAAAGTAAGCATTTCTATGAATTCTCCTCAGGGGCAGTGTACATTAAAAAGTACATTGTGTCATACATAATGGGACCAGGACATCAGGCTCATCACACTTTTTCCTATGCTGCTGTTATGCATTCAGTGTTTAGAATTAATCAAAATGTTATAAAGGAAAGGTACACCAATTTGTGTGTTGTATCAGCTGTGTCAACACAGCCATAACACACCAAAGTTCAACTGGTTTGGCCAATGTCCTGTGTGTTAGAGTGTGTACGTGTGTGGTGGGGTGGTGGT
>CABFOQ010054286.1:20118-46447 GCA_900660455.1 Gephyroberyx darwinii
TATAGATATATTCAATGATATCTAGCATTCTTAATGGGTTATCTGCCTGATGTTAAATATGCTATCATCCTTCTCTCCTCCTGGCACAAATCTCACAGATTGAGATTATTTATTTATTATTATTATTATTATTATTATTATTATTATTATTATTATTATTGTTATTATTATTATTATTATTTCTTTTGCACTAAGTATTTGTACATTTTTTGTAGAGGATATCATATATTTTTTATTCTTAAACTTGTATTACTTATCTTAGCTGTGTTATTCTTCTATGTTGTTGTTGTTCTATGTTACTTGGCTGCTATGACTAATAAATTTCCTCTCAGGGATTAATAGAGTACCTACTTACCAACCTATCTAACCAATATGTCTCTCAGTCTAACAGCTCAGTCTACGCCCTCTACAATGATGCACCGCCGGTCCTGGATTACATCCAAGGATATGGGCACACTAAAGGTACTGTAGATGCTCATGTACCCAGGACACCTAATCAGTTTCCATACTTCATACTTTTTCCAGCCCCTCATTTTTTTCCAGACTTGCATAGGAATCCTATTTCAACTTATTCAGCTCTGATACTCTTTTTGCAATGTGATGTCCTCAGCGACCTGTGTATATTATGTGTACATGATACGTGTACACTGTACTAACATACTAGTTTTATATTCAAGCTTTATATTCATGCTATGGTTTTGCAGAAAAGAGGCAACAAATATGATTTTGCTGTCAGGGGGAGGAAACAGGGCAAAGAGCATCCTTCTGATAACTGCTGTTGACTCGGGATTATTGACTAACCTGGGATTACTTTGAGGCAAAGCAAGCAGGCACTGCAAGTTTGCATTTGTGTGTGCATCCTGGTGTGTATTTATGTGTGAGTGTTCATATGTACGTCGGTGTTTATATGTGCAAGCTGTTTGTGTACATTCTGCAGGCATGCTGCTCTTTGACCGCTCTCAAGGTTTCTGGCTGTCCCATAGTATTCCCCACTTCCCTTCGTTCCCTGAGCTGGGCTACCTTTACCCCTCCTCTGGAAAAGTCAATGGCCAGACAGCTCTCTGTGTCACCTACAAGTATGAACAGTTCCCCCTCATAGGTGAGTGAACTGTCATGAAGCAACAGGCCTGGACTCACAGCAGCTCTGTATACATCTGTCTAACTTTCACTTCCACAATTCTATATTTACTATTGCACATTTGCACACCGAAGGGCCAAGGTCAGCAGTGTTTTGTATCCATATTTTTACGTAAAATGAGCAATACATCAGTTGTAAAAGCACAGAAAACCCATCAGGTGATTAATTTGCCCAATGTGGTCTTGAGATTCCCCATTTGTATGGTAAGCTCTGGAAAATGGAATACATTCGCTATCTTTAAAATAAGATTAATTCAAGGAAGTAATAATAAGTAACACACATGGCATTCCCATGTAATAGAGTTCAACCTTTTGAAGGCTGATACCAGCGTTTTTGGATTGAGGCTGCCGATAGCTGATGTTTTGTGTCAATATTTGACATCTTTAAAGGTGCAGTAAGTACCATTTTTACTGTCCCATAGCACAAAATAACCATGATAGATCTGTTGGGGTTTGATCACAAGCTACTGTAAGAGACCCATTGATGTTGTTGGAACTCCTTGGGCCCATGGAAGTAAAAAAAACTTAATTCCCCTTTAAGTTTGACCGTTTTCACCATTCAGCCATTTTCCCGCAGAATTTTATTCTTAGCGAGGTGGAAAAGCCTCTGGAACAGCATTTAGACCACGGGACACAGAAACTCTCACTGAACTATTCAACAGTACAAGAAAGTCTGGGATACATTTAGCTGAATACGCACAGTAATGTACATGTCAACATACTTATTGACTCGCCAATAGCAGATATGTAATAAAGAGGCCAATATCGGCCCGGTATGTTGGCAAACCTATATATTGGTCTAACCCTACCAGGTATCCTGCCACTGGAAATGTTGCCAATCTATGTAACAATTAAAAAACAGGCTAGGACTTAGTCTTCTAACATGTCTGTTATATCTCTCCTCTCCCTCCAGCACAGCAGATGGGGTACCTTTACCCCCGTATGTACAACTGCTCTGTGCCTGCTCCATTTTTGGCCGACCTGGCACCATTGGCCCAGTTATGCAAGGGCTTGAAACTACCACTGGCCTCCAACAGGAGAATGGCACAGGTTGTCTCAGCCCGAGGGGAGAAGTTCATCAGTTTTGTCAAATCAGAAAGCTTTGTTGATGGTAAGGTATTCCTCATGTGCTGCTGGTCATTTTAGCCATATAACTCTTTCGGTGCCATCCAAAAAGTGTCTCTTTTAACCTGCCAGGCAGATGTTTTGGTTACACAATCATTACTGACATTTACCCTAAAACTTATAGATATAGGGAGTAAATATTTACTGCACAAAGCGTTTAGCAGCATAACTCAACAGTCAGATGACAAAATGAGCTTCTATCTACTGTCTTGTGTGCACATTTCACAACATATTATCTAATTCTGACCCTCAATATCAGGTGCACACACACTATCAGCACAAAACAGGGGAATGCCTGAACACACCCCACCAACCAACCCAGGCCTTCAAGCACTTCTCCTAAACTAATATTTGAAATATGTCAACATCACATGCTCCAAATATGTATTTCATATATCACAGAGACCACTGTCAGTTTTCATTATTGGACTCAAACAAATCAACAATACCATTATAGCATGTTGAGAGCAGCGACAAGTCAGCAGTTAAAGTCATGTTTGTAAAAATGAGTTTTTAGTTGTGTCTTTAAAGATCTTGCAAACGCTCAGTCACTTTTTGCCTTTAATCAGACCTGGGAACAGTCAAGAGAGCTTACTATGTCTAAGATTACACTTCTACGTAGAGATTTAACAGCCAATAGACGTCTTTTTCTTGTTGATGAAGTTTGAGGTGTAGATGTTGTAGGTGGCGCTCTTCTCTGTATCTGTTCAGCCATGGTGGCTATCGCTGCTCCTGGTAACTACTCAGTTCTTCCTCTATTTATTCCAAACAAACTCCAACATCACCTTCCTCAAGAGAGACCGACCTGACACCGGGTGTTTAGAACAGCACATGTTGAAGCTTTAATGAACCGACTAAAGGTTGAATCACTATTGTGTTACATCAGTTGGTTTAAACCTTTAATCTCCTCTAATCTGATACATGACACTGACGTTCCTCCTCAACTGTCCTGACCATTGTCTTCATACTGTTTACATGATAGTGCAACTAAACAAAACCCCCTCACTGGCCTCCATTCAGATATCTATGCAGGCTGGGTGGCCCAGGTCCTGAACACTGACCTGCTGGTGGAAACCTGGCAGAGGCAAAACCGCGAGCTGCCCTCCAACTGCTCCCTCCCCAAACACGCCATGAACGTGAAGAGGGTTCGACTTCCCGGATCGGCCCCATTCCAGTCTCACTACGACCATTCAAAGTGGTGTGTGTCCTGCGCTCATGAGGACCAGTGGACCTGCCTGGGGGACCTGAACAGGGAGAGGGCCCAGGCATGGCGGGGCGGGGGGCTGTTGTGCTCCCTCAACCCCCTGGTTTACAAGGCCTTCCGTCAGGTGGTGGACTGGTACATCGGCTGCTAGGTGAGAGAGAAAGGCACAGTGATCGGGTCACTCTCACATTGAAGGTGGCAAATTGGTGTCGACTATCTGGGACTAAATATGGAACTTCGTGTGTGTTTGTTTTGTTTGTTTTTGTAATCTGTAAGTGTATATGTCTTCATCATGTCTGGGCACCTGTTAGTATATATTTTATATGTTAGTACATATAAAATGAAAACAAGACATTTATCAGCCAGAACACCCTCAACCATTGAATTATATCATACACCCTGGTGCATGAAATATTGATATTTCTGTTTCAGCACGTCTTCACTCTTTCACCATCTCACTCAAAAAGAAATCATTAACTGTATTGTTATTTCTGTATTATTATTTTATTTATTACATTTTATTTTTGTTTGTTTCAGAGAACAATGTGGTGCTGGAGTCCTCTTTGGTGGCTGCAATTCCACAATTAATGTGAAATGAAGAAAGGTGACAACTTATGGGTGTCGAAAATGTGGGTGTTGCATGGCATGAAAGCAGCACAATAATTCACAATTTCCTGGTTTGTTGTAGACTGAAGACTTTGGATACCTGCTCTATAACAATCAACCTCCAAACCACAATCCTGCCTCTCCATCTTTCACAGAATCATCACAGTCATGTTTTTAATCCTCAAACTGAGTGACAGTAGCTGTTCTTAAGGGTAGACTCTATGTCACAACTAACCATGACTTAAAAATGTATCTTGAAGTGGTAGGGTAGCGTTTTAACAGCTGGAGTCGGAGAGACGTGTATTTCATGTTACAATGATGTGGGAAAGTTGTGAAAAGCTTCTTGTCTTTCTGCGATGTGCATGTTATTGATATGCTCAAAGACATCTTAGATTTGGGCTGCAAAGCCTCAGCAGTGTTACATAATAGTTTTGTTTTCTAGAGAAGTACAACCCCCTCATCTTCAGCCCTTCTGGCTCCAACTGGTGCGTGGCTGCTGAAGATAACACCAACTATGGCTGGACCTGCTTTGCTGATAAGAACAGAGAGCGCAGTCAGATGGACAGGTTGAGGGGCGATGTGTTGAGAACTTGTTGGTGTGGCAGGTTTTTTCTGCAACGCTTAGCAAATATGAACAATGTTCCTACATGACACCACATCTATGTCCCAGCGCTTAAAAATTGGACTTAAAATATCCAGACATTGCCTATCTGTTAAGATTTGACCATATGACATTTTATATATGATATTTTATAGATGTAGATGTATAGTGTTGATGTACTTTAAGCCCTTGCTTTTGTTGCTATCTTTATTATGTACCTTTAATCATTGAGTGCCTGCAAATATGCCTTTTAATTTATAGCATCAAATTATTTCACATTATGTCACTTTTAAAATAACTTGTTGTTGTTGCGCCAAGAGTTTTTCTGAACTACAAAATGTGAAGTGAAGGAAGACACCACGCTGCATCAATTCAGTGATTAGACAAGAAAATGAAGATAGAGAAGAGTTGCAGCATCCGCACTATCAGAAGATGATAGATAAATGAATAACATGAACTGAGAATGAACTGAGAAACTGAAATGTATACAGTCTCATGCAATAATGTTGGCCTACTCAACCCAAATAAATAATAGGCCTCCCCTTTATTTAGCACAGCCATGCCAATGAACGTTTTGGGGGTTGCATAAGAAATAATGTTTCGTGTGTTTATCATTGATATGAAAGATATCTTGGATCAATTCAATAGAAACCTGGTCTGGTAATATGCAGTGATGTAGTGGAGCTAAACCATTATGTAACCTAAAATAATGTATTCTGATTTCAGATACTTGTGAAAAATTAGAGGATTACTTCTAGTGATACTTTTAAAGTGAAAGCCAGAAACTCAGAAGGCCATCTAAATATGGCACAGAAGACAATTTGTGTCTGTAGGAAAACCTGAAATAAATCTCCTGAAATGTTTCAATTCTTATTTGTTCCAGTACCTTTATACCTCAAATATGGAAACTGATCTGAAGTAACTGAATTGTCACAATACATTACTGAGTTTGGATTTTGTTACTGATTACAATTTTGAAGAGGTACCTAGTGACTGTAATGGATTACATTGTTAAAGTAACCTACCTAACCCTGCTGTTAAACCCACCCACTATTAAACTGATAGGGTCTTTCAAGGGAAAATATTGATTTTTGTTTATATTGGTGGTTGTTTTCCTTATGATCACCAACTAGAGCTCATAGTTTATCCAACTTTTTATTTACCTCTACAAGAATTATCACGTTTATCTAATCCAAATTATAGACTGACAGAATACCAATTTAAACTATTTTATCTTTCACGTTTGAACTATTTTATCGGATCGTGATTGGCTGTCTGGTTATCTCAGCGCCTTCTCCTCCGCTACACTAGGTGGCAGATCTTTGTTTTTTTTGTTTGTTTTTTTGTTTTGTTTTTTTACGTACGACCAAAAGATCGACGTCATTTCCTGTAACCGGAAGGAGGCACACGAGCAGGCTACACACGTGAAACAGTAGCAAAAACACAGCTGATAAAATGGACATCTCAGAGGCACCCAAAAAGCAACATAAAGGCAAGAAAGTTAATTTTAAAAAGCCAAAGAAACCGAGAAAACAAGAAAATGGCGACGGCAGCGCTGTTGAGAAAGCAGAGACGGAAAACGTGGATAGCACCTCACAAGAACCTGCCTTCCCACCCACGTTCAGTGTGTCTGAAATCAAGAATAAACAACGCAGACACTTTATGTTTATGAAATTCAAGCAGGAGAAACGAAAGGTAAGCACGCATAAACATATACAAATGCATAGACTTGTTTGTTAAAAAACAGCATGGGATGACTAGTAAGCTCTGTCCATCTTTTTTTTCCAGCAAAAATTGCAGATGAAGAAGAAGAAGAAAAAAGAGAGGGATGCTTTAGGTGACAAGGTGAGTTGTGTCATTGCATCGCATCCCTACCGTCAATAACACTAATTTCATCATTTGGCTCCTGATGGAGGAATGATACCATTATACAAGGGTTCAGAGTGTGTAAAGCTTTGTAGGCACATGGACAAGTATGAATGATGAGCTGTAATAGCCTTGACTGTCTTTGAACCAATCTGTAGGCGCCGCCAAAAGAAGTCCCCAAAACGATAGAGAACCAGAGGGTGTTCGACGAGACGATGGTTGACCCAGAAGATGAAGAGGTACTGGCTTGTTCGTGTTGTCTCGCTCCTCTCAGATGATGTTTGTGGTGAATTGGCGTTACATTTTTGTGCGGGTGCTGTAATTTGCAGGTTGCCTTCGATGAGGGAACTGATGAATTTTCTGCCTACTTCAACCAACTGACCAACCCCAAAGTGCTCATCACGACATCGGACAGACCCAGAGGGGTGAGTGGCTGCAGCTTGCCCCCTATATGTACCTTCGTATGGGAAACAAAGTCACTTTAAAAACTTGCATCAACAGCATGCGTACCTCGGAGAACATGACACATGACACATGACCTTTTGTAATTGTTATGGTATACTAGTTTGTTTACTATATGATCCACCAAGCAACACAATATTTCTTTATAACTGTTTTTCCAGTTATTCCTTCATCGTCCACCAAAATACACAGTGGATGACAGTAGCTAGCAAAGCTAATCAATTTTAAAAGTAGACATTACAAGTAGTAAGCACTTGAAACTTAGAAAGACTGAGTGGATGATACATTTGCAGAAGTGTGCTCTGTGAATTGCCCCATGTGGCTGTCACTGTGGGGCAATAATAATGTATAATAATGTTATAGGTTACGACATTGGCTGTTTCGATAGATAGATAGATACTTTATTGATCCCCGGGGGGAAATTCTGGGGTTGCAGCAGCATAAGAGTATCACAAGAAGGTACAAAATACAAAAAACAAAGGCCTAAACAACTAAATACTAAAAAAAAACTACTGATAAATAGGCAGAGTGAATGAATGTATACAGAGATAGGGAATGGTAATGGAAAAATCTGGGGAGGATGGGATGCTCCTCTCTGTTGCACCCCACTTTGCGAGTTTAGGCTGATTAGATGTATGTTTAGATGTATTATTAGGTGTAGATGTAATATTTAGGTGTATTTTTACATTAAAATGTTTTTAACATGTCTGGAATGTGAATGGGTTTTACCACATCAGGACAATTTAGATATTGTCAGGTAAGCTGAGAAGTATACTAAACTGACTTTTAAATATCTGGTGTTTGAAAGTCAGTTTGCTCGTTGTATCGTCCGATATGGCAAATCCCTATTCCCCACCCAGTCGGCTAAATACAAACAATCTATTTCTAAGTTACACCAGGGACAGATAGTATTTGGAAATAATTCACAGTGTTTGTATTAATCTGCATTGTGGACCGAGGGGAGGGCGGGGCTACACAGGACAGTGCAGCAAGTATCATTGATTTATTTTGATTTCTTTCAGAGGACGGTGCGGTTTTGTGAGCAGCTGGCCACAGTAATCCCAGACTCCTACGTGTACTACAGACGAGGCTTGGCCCTGAAGAGGGTCATTCCCCAGTGCATCGCCAGGGGCTTCACCTATCTGATGGTCATCAACGAGGATCGCAAAATGCCCAGTATCCTCTGAGGGAATTGTAGTAAACGACCGAGGATGCAGAGACGTTGTGCTCTGTGATAAATACAGTGTTTTATTAAGCAGTATTTTCATTGCTGAGACTTTAAAAATTGATTAGAAACAAATCTTCTGCACACATAAATCCATGCAAATTTCATATTTCTTGCTGAGCTTACAGTCTCAACATCCTCAAATCTGATTGTGAGGTGGGCTTCTCTTTTCTCTTGGGATTTTATTGTATCTTCGGTGCATTGGCCAAGTTTGACCGGATGAGCAGTAGTGTCTCTCCCTGTTACCTCTCTGTCTGCTTCCTTCACCACAACGTTAAGATGGCATGGTTCTCTGTCACCTACCTGATGGGCCGACAGCACACTTCAAGGTCAGCAGTGTTCGGCTACGCAAGGAGATGAAGGCAAGTAAATAGAAACTTTGCTTTCCCTGTCTGTTAGTTTAAGTCCATAAGTTTCTGCTGTGAAAGAAATTGTGAATAGTTGTATATCACAATTTTAGTTTCCACAATTGATAATTGTAGAATATTATCAGCAGTATTGAAACTGTCCAGTCCAGGTGAAAGGTCAAACTGTTTATGAAGTAAACGTTTCATAAAATGCTTTATAACACAATATCCAGTAAAATAATTGCTAATATAATTTTAGCTAAGGTTAGTGATGTGATTACAATATAATGACTAATGAAACGTTCTCCCCTATAGAGGCGAGGCAAGGACCCGACTGAACACTCCCCAGAAGTGATCCTAAACAACTTCTCCACGCGTCTGGGCCACAGTATCGGCCGTATGTTCGCCGCCCTCTTCCCACACAACCCTCAGTTTGTGGGTCGGCAGGTCGCCACCTTCCACAACCAGAGAGACTTCATCTTTTTCAGATTCCACAGGTGAATATTCTTACGCTGACTTAAAACATATCGGTGCATTGATTGATTTATTGTCTTGGTTTCTTTGATGAAATCATCAAATTAAAGCATGGTACAAATAGCTTGTGCGTATTACACACTGCTACTAAGAATTTAATGAGATTTTTTTGTTGCTACCATTCATCTTTGAAAGCCCCAATCTGTGATTATATGTCACCTTTTTGTTGTCACCACACCACTGGGTTTGGTTGCGTAGTGAAATGTTATCTGGCTTCTCCAATCAAGGACAGACAGTATATGTGACAACTAAACAACACACCTGTAGTTTGAGTCAAAATTGGTGAAGGAAAAACCTTTCCACAAGTTAAATTCTTCAGAAATGTGACAACCCCAAAAGTAGGTCGTCAAATAAATGACTGATTGCATCTCTAAAGGTACATCTTCAAGAATGAGAAGAGAGTTGGCATTCAAGAGCTGGGACCTCGCTTCACCCTCAAACTCCGCTCACTACAGAAAGGCACCTTCGACTCGAAGTTCGGAGAGTACGAGTGGGTTCTTAAGGTGAGTGTGTCAGATTGGTTGAGATGCCAGAAGAGCGACAACGGTCTCAAAGGACTTGCAAGACATTCCCACTTTCAGGGTTGTTTGTATTTAAAATGCCTCTGCTCCAAACACACTAACTGTGGATGCCAGTCGAACAGTGTACACACTCTTGATATTTGCCTGACTTGTTTGCAGCCAACTGTACGTCACTCATTCATAAATAGTTGCTCTGTAAGACAGTTAAATGACTTGAAATAGGAGAATGGCTGTACTTACATTTACTAGCAAATGTCAGGCTTTTCTGGTAAAGCTAAACAGTATATTTTCCTTTTTTCAGCGCCATGAAATGGATGCCTGCAGGAGGAGGTTCAACCTTTGAATGCGTAGTAACCGTCATCCTTTGGTCAGACAAGGCATCTCTCATCCAAGATGTCACTGTATATATATATAATGGATGCCCCAGTTTGCTGTTGTTGACAGCGACCAGTGGTTATGCTTGACATCTGATTCTTATCGGATCACATCACTGTATGTCCACATTTGGTCTGAAGTGACCGTTCTGTCTCCCCGTCACGTCCATATCTGGCTTTGAAGCTCCGACAGCAGTGTGACCAAAATCTGTACTGTACTTCATGCATCCTGGTGTGATCAGATGACTGAAGAAAGTGCAACCGTAGCCAGCGACATGGATAAAGATCCATTTTATGGTAGATCACAATGCAGTGTCCTGGTGGCTGGACAGTCAGTGTCAATAATTATGAATGACAGATATTTGACAACACTTGTAAATGGATGTAGTTTCATACTAATAAAACATGTACATACAGGATTGAAGGGTGGAAATGTCATTTATTCTCAGTCAGACATAAAAATGTACAATTCAAAAAAGGCACGTGTGTGAGTGTCTTGTTAGTTCCTTCTAAGCGAGTAGATTAAGACATTTATTGGTCTCACAAGCACCTGGATATGTTTCCTTATGAGATGTTAAAAAAGTAAAAACCATTAAGTTAGTTAGCCTGTCCCCGAATCCCCAGACACTCATGACCGTTCCAGTCCATGGTGCTGATTCTGCAGACCTGTTCCACAAGGCACCTCGAAGTCAGAAACCTGGAAAAATATGTTGCAAGTTATTGCGTTGATATTAACTTTGTAAAGCACTTTTCTTTCAAGTTACCTAGGTGTTGTACAGGGTGCCTACAAGTTTCAGAGTTGAATTAAAGACATTTTTAATGTCACATAATCTGTAAATATGTTCTCCTCAAATATGAGACGGGTTTTGCTATAGAAATAAGAGTGAAAATGAATCAGGGCGGATTTCTAACCAGAAGAAAAAGCACCACCTGTAACACTAAACTCAAGTTTTGCTATATTTACATTTTAAGGCCTTATATGCTTACATGAGACATTTTAAGGTTCATTTCCAGGTCCTGCAGACACTGGCTGTAAAATAAAACAAAATGAAGACCCCTGTGTTAAAGGTGCAATAAGTAAGACTTTTACTGTCCCATAGCACAATGACCATAATGCAGAGTTCCTCAAATCCGGGCCTCGGGTCCAGAGTGCTGCTGGTTTTCTCTCCTACCTGGCATCCTAGGTCTGAATCAATCCCTGATTAGACAGCTAGAATGGAAACTACCTGGCAGAATAGAAAACCAGCAGTTCTCTGGGCCCTGAGGCCCAGATTTGAGGACCACTGCTGTAATGCATCTGTGGGGGGCTGATGGGGATTTTGATCAATACCAATAACTATGATTACTTAGCCTGGTGCAGAGATTTCTGGCTTTCAAAACTCACTTTCTGGCCTGGACAGTTTGGGAAAAATGCATTTGGATCTCTACTCTAATTAGTTTTCTTGCTCGTCTCTTGTGAAAATGTCACTTCAGTATTTGTCTCAAGTACAGTTTCATTTTCTTCCCTGGCATGAAATCGAGACGAATGGCAGGGGAAACGCATTGTTAGGGGATACAAATTTTGGCACAACACATGCTGCGGCTGCCCGTCTACACGCATCACAGTGTGAAGTACTTTAACATAAATCCCAGGCAAGAAAAGACTTATGTTGCTCTATAGTGAATTGAGATTTTGGTCATAAGCAACTGATATGATGGAAACAGTGTTCCCGCACTCACTTGGACATCAAATTGAAGGACTTTTCAACCACTTTCAAGGTCTTCCTTGGTGAAATACGACTCAGAATGGGCATGTTGCATGACACTGGTCAAAATGTTTTACTCATGAGCTTGTCAAGTCAAGAAATCAAACATCCATCACAAGGTTTTCCTCGGGATGATGAATTTGGGTGCTATATTTTAATGAAATGAAAATGAAAGTTCATTCATTTCCAAAAACCCTACAGGCCAAATGTTATTTCCCTCAAATCCACTGAGTTTCAAGGATTATCACGGGAACGCTGTTGGGGAAAAAAGGGTCCTGGTGGAAAACGGCCGCGGTTATGATTCAATGCCCCTTTAAAGACTACAACGCGTATTAACAGATGTCTTGTGAAGAGTAGTCGTACTCACAGGGGCAGAGTGTTGCGGTCAGCTATAGGAAGGAGCAGACTTTCTGCGGTCTGAAGGGGTTGGTGCTGGAGGACATGCCGGTGAGCAGAGGGTCCTGCTGGGCGTTTTGAAGGCAAAACTGCTGCAAGTCAGCTGCGGCCTGGGACACCTGTGGAAAACGTGAGGGGGGGGGTTAATATTATTGTTACATTAGCAGATTAACATTATTTCTCTCAATGTAATGTCACAATATCGACCATGCGACATCGACTGGTTATATCGTCAGTTCAGTATGAAGGCAAAGAGAAACATCAATAAATCAAGAAATGAACTCGCCATCGCTGAACCGATAAACTAACGTTAGTAACGTACACACGCCCCTAGTTAGCTCAAACAACGTACCTTTACTCTGTTTATGCTAGCTTCGAAGCGTAGCTGTTGGACGATTTTCTTCATCGCTGTGATGTTGGATCCCGACATTGCTGAAAAATTCAAGGACTAGGGCCTTGGGCAAACACAAAAACTTTGGGTGAAGAATTCGTGTTTCTTCCTCAAGTCGCATTTCCGGTGTTCTTAAAAGGCGTGTCGACGTATGCTGCCTTCATGTGCTCTTCTCAAACTCTTAGTTCCGAGCTTCGTTATCGAGCCATGTTATTTTGGTTGGAAATAACAACAAAATGTACTGTGACAAAAATAGTTTTTGGTAGCTGTTGTTCTATTTTATAAGGTAAATCGTACAGAATTACTCTGTGTTGCAGCGACAGAATCAAAAGAACAAATGCGCATCAGGGATGTAATTTATGTTTATGTTTAATAACATTATTAGCCACATTTATTATATGCATCACCTTTACCACCATTTGTTGACACGGAAACCAGGGTATCAGAGAAAATTCCGTCTTTCCCAGTCGTTAACTCGTTCGTTTATCACAATTACGACACTTCTGACAGCACCCGAAGGCACCATCAATCTTCATCAATTGAAATTGCGACCTCCGGTGGTGTAAATGCATGAACACACGCGATGCCTGGTTAATGGCTCCTTGTATCCTGTAACATGGTTTTAAAAACATGAAGCTAGAAGACCACTAGCACCCAGTTACTTTGTGACATTTATGAATATAACTTTTATACATTTCCATGCGTGTTTCAGGGCCACCAAAATTATTTTTGTGGACTAAAACTAAGCATTAAAACGTTGAGTGAAATAAAATGGAGTGTGTGGGAGAAAAGGCTAAAAACTAAACCAATAAATGCTGCCTGCAAAAGTTAACTACCTGGAACAATATAAAATCTTTATATTGAAGAGTACATTACTATGAAACTCCTAAGGTAATTATTTCAACACTGGGCACATGAAGACCCCCGCGACAGTCAAAATACAAAAACAAACACACAAAAAAAACTGCACTTATCAAAAATAGGAACTAGCTATACTAAATCTACCCACCACGTCTGGAAACCACCTGAAACTGAAAACTTAAAACTAATTCAAATCACCAAAAGTATTATAACCCTGGTGAAGCAATAGCCACCATCAGCACCAGAGCAACCGATGCTGGCACTCTCATAAAAGAGCCTCCACTGGCCGACTGTGTTTGATTACACAAGATTGTTACTTAGCAGTCCGCGCCTTCACCGGACAATCACAGCAGCACACGGCTCGGTGCGAAACAACGAACTAACGGGATGGCTTTTCTTCCTCGTGCTGAAGTTGACCGATAATGGAACTGTCGTGTGAATCCATGAGATATCCTGAGGAAAGGAGACCAACGAGTAGCAAGGTGAGTTGACAGAATTTATCAATCATAAAAAAGTTTTATTATTTGGACGTGTAAAACCTCGAACAGACAAGTTCATTTTGCTTTAACTCGAAGTATAAACAGTCCTTGGTGGAAGTAAGGACTAATTCCCAGCAAGGGTTTATATATAAGTGCACAATTAAGTTTGCTTATGATGTCCATCCAGAGCACCTGAGGTACTGATGTCAAGTACTGGACTATCCTGTTGTCAAATTCCAAGTGTCAGAAGTTATCTTTTGCTCACTTTATTTGATGCACACACTGTTTAGTTTGTGGAGCTCCATGTGCTGTACGTGCCAGATGACCAGTGGAATGTAAAGCTCAATAAAGTCCCTGTTGAAGCTGTGGAAAGCTTCATATCTGCCGGGTTCATCAGGTGAGACTGCTGGAAATGTTTCACAGATATCATTAAGATGTCAAAATCAGAGGAGTGAAAGATAGAACAGCTAAAGAGTCTGTTGTTAAGTGGGTGTTACATACAAGGTCTACATACACAGGCATGTATGGTGTACTGTGGCTCTACATATCTACACTGAGTCAATGTAAAGTGATCTTTCAAAGATCTTTTAGTTTTAGTTACCAGATAACAGGGTTCGATATGTTTTGCCGAAACCAATTCTGATATTTGACTATTTTCATGCCAACTCATCTGGGGGAAAATCCTGGTGAAAATCATTGTTTATTCCTCTGACATAGCGTTTAGACCACTTTGACACTAAAACTCTCCATTGAAACCCAACGGATGAAATTCTTTTAGGTGGGTTAGCAGCCAATATTTTGTGCTGAAATTCAACAGCTGTAAATGTGAATATTTTCATGCCAAAAATACAAGTGTTCAGTGTTCAGTGTTTCGCCCCAGAATGTTCTTCTTGTCAGGGTGGCAAACCCTCTGAAACCTTCATGGGACACAAACTCTCCATCAAAACCAAACGAATGAATTTAACATTTATGTGCACGCTATTATATATATATGTGTGTTATCATTTCACAGTGACACAACTTAGGTGGACAAAGTATCTAAACTGATTTTGATCCGTGTGGTGTTAGGGTGTATCCTGATATCACCCTAAAAACTCTGAGAAGCGAGCTTGGCGTCCTTCTGGGATCGGAGAGGGGGATCGACAAATTCTCCTTCCTGAAATGTGTGGGTCGGAGTTTGGCACTGGTGAGTACAGCTGGCTTTTCAGTGTGGCTTATTTTCTAGCTGGTTGTGTTTCACCAGGCAAACAGTGTGAAACAACGCCGGGACAGTTTGATTAACAACGTCACCACTGAAGTATCCAGAATGAATGGCCGTAAAGCATGTGCATGTGTGAGGGGAGCAGGCACACAGGGTCAAATTCACTTGTTGTTTTTGTCATGCTTCTCACGATTTTCTTTCACACTGCAGGTTAAAATCAAACAGGAGAGGGACCTGAAAGTGAAAACATTCGCTCCACCTTATGTATGTACAATCCACTATTTCCATCTTTGATATACATTCATACAGGCAGATTGATACAGTAGATAGAATCAGACTGATGTAAGTTGCTTGAAACTGTTTTTTTCCTCCAAGAAAATAAAGCAAAAATCAATACTGTTGTGAAAAAAAGTAGAGTGATCGTACATTTCAGGTATTAAAAATGACTGAAATGTCTAGACACCCAAAGCCACTGTTCTGTTCCCATAGTCACAGGAGGGGGATTAGCCATGGTGTGGTTTAGCTTTCATGAAATCATCATCTCTACATTGGTTACTACTCACTGCCTTTCAGTTTTGTCATTTACACACAGATTTTTTTCACATCTCTCTGTTCTGTTTGGTGTGGTCTGATTTGTTAGCGTTGGTCCTCTGGGTTTCTCCACGAGTCACGTCTCCCTGTCCTCTCTCGGCAGGCCCCACAGCCGGAGCTCTACCTGCTGCCTGTGGTGGAGAGCGACAGTAGTGTTTGTTCTCAGTCTCTCACCCCAGACACCCACAGCAGCTCCCCCGACCACCAGACCTATTACCCTCCCAAGACGTGCAGCCTGCCAACAGGGACAAAGGAGTGTGTTAAATTCCCCCTCATCCCCCAGTGTTCCCAGCAGCCGCCTCCTACCCCCAGCCCGGAGGAGGAAGAGGAGGAGGGGGAGGAAGAGGAGGACAGCTACAGCTCTACAGAGGCAGAGGGAGAAAATGAAGAGGAGCCCCTCTCGTCCCACAGGCCTGAATGGGTGGAGGACGAGCATTGCCAAAGGAGGCCCCAGAATCAGAGGACGGCCCAGCCGGTTTCACAAGTTAAAGGTAGAAAATGAACTCTTCTGCCTTGAGGCAGCAAATCTTGTTGCTAATATCTGCCTTCAGAAACTCAAAGTATCCTTCATAAAAAGGGAATACGCACAAAAAATCAAACCTTTGTCTCAGCAGATGGTTTCATATAATATATCACACCTAAAAACATGAAAAGAATAGGTGAGGTTAACATTAATTCATTTTGGTGCAGACACTTTATTTTTCAATCAGTTATGAATGAAGTGTTTCATGTCAAACTACTAAACATCATTTTGGAACATAAATTGCTGCCTGATAAACATAAATACAGTACATCCTCTAAAATCTGCAAAGCTGTTAAGACAGGTATTTCATCTTGTATCGTGTTGTAGGAGGAGATGGTGGTTATCTCAGTTTGAAATGAAATTCTTCAGTTGTAACACATCTGCAACTTTGCACCTGTCAGAAGTTGATTCAGCTCAGGTGAAGCAGTTGCCAGAGAAAGGGGAAACCACCGGCAAGAAGAAACAGAGCTACAGGCGAAACAGAGATTCAGGAGTACCAGAGTCACTGAACGACAGAGATTCAGGTTTCTCTCTCACCCAGGACAGGTACTGTACACCGAGCACAGGCTGAAGCAGCAACAACTGCTCTATGTATGTTTTCCCGAGTCAGCATACTACTACTGCTACTACTAATAATAGTGTGTCTATTTGCAGGCTCAGGAAAACAAAAGATACACAGGCGTTGAAGCCCATCCGGAATAAACCAAAAAATGTGGTATGTATGAGTCAGTATTCTTGGTTTGACTCAAGACAAACCTACTTCAGCCTTTTCTCTTGAATGCGAATTCCACGTTGTTGTTCAGACAACGCCGAGAGGTTTTATATGGGGCTTTCTAAACAAGCAGGAAGTGACCAACCTCTTGTAAACTGTTTGGCTTTGTCCCTCCTCCAAATTCCACTGCCAGCCGGCGGGTCGGTTGAGCGTGTGAGGTCTATCGTGATGAACAAAGAGCTGATATCCTGACATGACAACCTATGTGAAGATTGTTCTGTTCAATGCTGTTTCAAGGTCACGGAGCATCCAGCGGTGTCGTCCAGAGCCGTTCAGTATACCTCTGCATCCCCGGCCCCTAACTCGGCCCTGGCCACACATAAACCTGCCGCCTCGCCGCTCTTTCTGACAAATAGTAAGTTACATCTTCTGGATTAACACTCGTCACTCTCCAGTAATGCGGCTGACGTGGTTTGTCTCTCTAAGGAGATGAGCTAATCGAGGAGATCAAGCTGGCGAGGGAGGAGAGAAAGCGGCTCGAGTGGACGAGACAAGAGTTACTGAGGAAGGGGAAAGACTTGTTGGCCCAAAACAGACACCGTAGAAACCAAGGTGGGTGTGAAGTGTTTTACACCGAAAAGCAAAAGTGGCTTCAAGGAACATTCAGAGGTTTTTAAGTTTGCTACCATCAGGGAACTCAAACCTCTAACATATGGGTGTTCTTCAAGGAACCCTTTAGGGATCATTTTTCTAGTGCAGAACCTTCAGGTGCTTATTGGCTCCCTTTGGATCTGGTGCCGGTGTATCTGTCATTAAAACAAACAGGAAGTAGTTTAAAATTTAAGAAAAAGTGGAGGGTTTTATCCCTTCATCTCTCAAAAAGATTAGAATCGGCACACAAAACTAAACTGTGCTGTTGCTCTTTCCGTCCCTTTCGACGCGAAGCACGTGACAGTTGGAAGAAGAAATATTTTGAGACTAAGAAGGCCACAGCACCGCTGGAGGACACCCTGAGAAACCTACGACAGGAGCTGGAAACATTTTACAATAAACTCTTGCACCAGCTCCAGGCCAGGGACGGCAGAGGCAAACCGAGACGGCAGGGAAGGTCTTCCACTAAGGTGTGTGAACTACAAATCCATTACCTTTCAGCGGTTTCTTTCTATTCCAGGACATATAGCACCACTTCTATGAGGAGTAATTGTCTGTCCATTTGTTCAAATTGAATAGCAGGTCTTATTTTAGCTGGAAACAACTATCACTTTGGACTCATCAGAAAATGTATTATTTGGGCTTTTCTTCCTTCAAAGGAACATCTACCAGCAATTAAGCTTGATGTTAAAACAGAAAAGATGAACTAATCTTCATGAGAGTTTCAGTGCCCATTGGATCCCTGTAAATAACCCAGTTTTGAGCCTAGTGCCGATGAAAGACCTTGTGAGACCATAATCATATATTTCAGAATGAGCTCATCATCCAGATCATGACAGAGAACCACGAGATCGACAACCTGAAGAGGAAGGTCGAAGATGCCAAGATGAAACTCGTCACAGAGATAAAGGTAATTGATTTTTCTGTAATATGCATCAGATATTTCTACAACCTTTTACAGAAGTGTCATAAAATAGACTACAAAAACACAAATTGGGTAAGAGACACATTTTTTAAATCTGATGGTCACTTTTCAACACATTAATAACAAATATGAACATGTCGTCATTGTCATGTGAAAAACTTGTAACACCAATTTTGGTGATTTTCATGTTTTAACTTGATTTGGAAGATTACATGGTCCTCTATGGGTTTGAGGAAGTTCTACGAACCTTGGTGCTTATGAAAACGTTTGAAACCCATGGGATAAAAAAAGTCAACACCATCAGAAGGTCTTTTATTTTACCTATGGACAGCAGTCCTCAGCTAATGAACGTTAGACACCTGCACTCAAACAAGCTCTGTATTTGAAGAAGCGCTTGATACAGCCTGATGGGCTGAAACGGTTCCTTAAAATGTTCTTAATCTTACCATTTCATTTTTAGCACAATGTCTAATTACCTTTTTTTTTTGTACTATCCCAGATTCTTAATCTTGGTTTATCTCAGTTTATTTTATCTGCATGGTGTGCTGGCTCCTTCTTTCTTTTGGTCTTTTTGAGCCAAAGCACGAGTAACGACAGCATCAACGTCTTTAATCACAATTTTTGAAAAGTAACACAAATGTGTCATTCCAAACTACACAAAGTTGTGCAGTAAGTGACAAGTTTCCATGTTACTCAGAAAAGGAGACGTTCACAGAGAACATTATTTTCTCCTGTATGTAGCTGAGGAAGCAGGCTGCCACCGAGCTGAGGGCCCTGAAGGCTGAGCTGGCCCAGAAGAGGAGCCAGTCATCTCACTGTGGACCCGTGGCATCGCTCGGCTTTGGGAATACCACACGGGACAGACTGCAAGCTCAAATCACCAACATCTAAATCAATATCCAATTCAATATAGTCAGTTGTGGTCTAGCCTGAGACAAATGGATTTGGTGGTGCGCCACATTTCAGGTATTTACAAATGACCTATATATCAATAATAAGCCACTGTTTTGTTTGTTCCCATAGTCATAAAAGGTGGATTTTATTGTCATTTCTATTTTTGTTACTATTTTTGGAGTTTTGTATTTTTTATGCTGTTTATTGTTTCACATTTTGATTTTAATCGGAATGATGCATATGTGCCGTTTGATTTGGTCTGATTTGTCAGCATTGTTGTTACTGTTGCTATATCTTATCTGATCATTTTCACGTGTTGATAATAGTCATGATGATTAATATTTGGTAATGTAATAAAAAATAATAAATAATTCTGACAGATTTATCATAAAGTAATTTTATTTCTGAAGAATATCAAAGTGCACAGATTGAGTGATACAGATAATCAACAGTTATTGGTCAATAAAAATCACTGTGTAATGTGATTTACTTTAAGACGCACATTCATTTGGCTCAGTCCAGTGGAATGTAGAGACACAGGAGACATGACAACAATCAAAGACAACAGCAATAAAAGCCACAATAAACTCTCTTAGTGCAAGTATGTACCCCTGAACTTCGGGAAGACACGCCACGCCCTCCTTCCCTGACAAAAGGTTATACTGACTTAAAAACAAACGGGAATGGGTTCAGGGTTAGCGTAAATTTCTCCGGCAGTGCAAGAGTCTCCCGCCTAGCATCCCAAGAGGGCATTCCACATCATGGCAGTCTGCTGCTGGGCGACCGGTTCATCGCTGTAGTCCAAGATGTTACCGTTCCACATGCCGATGCCCCTCAACCCCTTAGATTTCACCAAGCCTGCCTTGGCACAAATACTGTCTGGGTCATCATACCACACCTGGTGAATCTGGCCTTTCTGGTCCTGGGGAAAATTTGCAGATCAGAAACCAAAAAATTAGACAATGGCGCCCTCTTGTGGTGTAAGGAGGCTTGAAATAGCCTACCAGAAATGGCTGCTGGTTTTGTTGAGTTTTATACTTTTTATATAAGCTATAATTTATAAGCTATAATTTATAACTATAATTTAAGACAACGCTTATGTACCATGTAGTTGAAGTATGGCGCTTGCTGCTGCTGGTCCCACAGCCTGCCTGACATCGAGTCGTTGACCTGCTTCATGATCCAGCGGTACGGTTTCTGGTGACCGGCTGCATCGCTGCAAGGGGCTCCACGGAAAGGGACTTTGGCTATCGAACACACACCCTCCTGGCATTGGAGAAGACGTGTTGGCAATTTATTTGATTCAACATTTAAGACAATATCTTACAATGCAGTGCAACAGAAGAAAAACTTTACAAGCAGCCAATATTAAGGAGTGGAAGAGTCAAAGTCACAGTGTCCAAGACATGTCATTGTAATGAACTGTATTGGGGGCTATGGGGGCTCAGTGAGTACTGCACAACAGGTATGTTACACCGTGACATGCCAACATGCCTGGAATTCCCAAGTAAGATCATAGGTAAAGAAAGGAGAGGAAAAAGTAGAAAAAATTGATTCACATAAAGAAAACATGAGCGTTTGCAAAGAAAATTGGGGGGAAGGTGACGTTTGTAGTTTTCAGTAATTCTACTGTGAATACTGTGTCACTGCAATCAAGTTTTGATGTAGAAAAGTTCTTGAGTCTGAGGTTCGTCTTATTTGAATATATATTTATTTAAAAAAGGATCTCGAGAGGAAGAGGTGTACAGAAGGTGTCAGAAGGATGTCAGAATGTGCTGACATTGGAACAGTTTGACACAAAAAGAGATAGAAGGACCGTTAAGGCATCATATGTTGTGTCCTTGTCTAGAACATCCATAGATAAACAGACTTTCTGGAGCCACGGTGACAAGAGCCTCTGGGCATGTGATGTTATGGCCCAAAGGTTACAGAGAGGAGACCATTCTACTCACACAGCATGAAACAGTATATTCTCAAGGGAGAGTCAGTACATCTGTAGTCCATATATGCACATGTATAGATGTGTAAGTTAAATTTTCCACGACAAGTTTGTATCATGTTTCTTGTTGTGGGGTTTTTTCATTTATGTCTATATAGTTGTTAAATGAACAATGTCTTACCTGGGATAGGTTGAGGCATGGGTAATCGTAGCCATACCACGGCACTCCCATCACCAGCTTCCTTGGATCGATCTTCAGATCCAAATATTGGAAATACCCTGGAAAGAAAGACAAGCAAGCCAATATGGTGTTATCAAATGAAAAACAAGCATTTCACTGAAATAAGTTGATTTGTTTTGGGTTCAGCAAATAGATTCATTACAAAACAGTTGGACAACAAACCTTTCAGTGTTTGAGCGAGTGGGGCATTCGCCATTGCAATACAATCCCCCAGGATCTGACTCTGCTCGTCATACGACATCACAAACAGCAGGTCGCAGGACTCAGCAATGGCGACGTAGTTATAGCAGCGCTTGTCTATACAATTTGGCGACCAGGCAACATCAAATGAGACCTAAAGATCAGGATAAGGTAACTATCAATGGGATGGAGCTTTCGACATGTATACAAGTGTTTTTAAAACCAAATATGAAGGCAGGTTCAGGGGCCTTTCAGTAATTCAGGGGTAACTTTCATGCAGCACCATGTCCTCCCTATCCTCCCACTACTAAGGTTAGGTGACAAGCTACATATTCTTTTAGCATTATGAAAACATTGCCTTCACCTGGGAACCTGGGATCTCCCTGTGGAAGACCTCAGTGGTCTCTTTGACCAGGGCGGTCAATGCATGGTCCTGTGGCGAGCCCTCTTCCACCGCTTGTTCGATGTCTATGTTGATTCCATCCATAAACTGACTCTTGGCCAAGTTGACCTTCTCCGTTATCCACGCTGTCCTGTTGTCTTGGTCCACAATGTAGGAGAGGTTAACGTCACCTTGTCACAGCAGCAATGTGAGAGAGAGAAATGTATATGATGGTGAGCAAATGGGAACATGAGCTGCTGAAGAAAAACGTAGAGAGGAAGTGGATTGAAAATTAAAAAGAAAAAACTGTGGCTCTCTGTTGTGATTACAGTCTCTGGAGAGAGGTTGACACGATTCAGGCCAGTTAATATTAATGAATGATGAATTTTTGGAATGCAATGCAAAAAGGGGAAGTTGTCGTGTCACATGAATATTGGTGGAAACCGATCAGTCATAAAAAGGGGAACAAAGACTTTATGTAGCCAGATCACTTCATAACTGGGTGACTAATAGGTGAATTTATAGACTGAGACACGATAATCACATTTAATATGATTAATGTGCTGTTTATGCTTGTATTATTGTATATGAACTCATTCATATCAACTTTGCATCATTTATCTTCATTATATATATCTTTTGAGCATTTATAAATGGTTTAAATATGTACACTGTCTGGTTAACTCTTATAAAGGACATCCACGAGTAAAAGGTACACATCTGGAAAAGATATTGTGGAAGGTATACACTGACCCTACATAAGATCCTGCTGTTCCCTTGTTAGACACAGATTCATGCCTTGTTTGGTGATGTTCGTCTCTGTGTGTATTAAACTGCTTGAACTAAGATCAACTGGGGCAGACTTTCATTTCACCTGGTTTGACCATAAAAGAAGAGAATTCCACCTTTCAGTGACTCTCATGGTGAAGGGGGTTTCACGGGTAGGAAGAAAGTGACCGTACCTTTGAGGACTACCCGTGCCCCTTTGGAATGGGCATAGCACATGAGTTCAGGGTCGAACTTTCCAAACGTGGCCACAGTGGTCACCATGCTCCAGTTGTAGGACTTCCATGTCTTTCCACCCACATCAAACACAAACACCTGCAAAGGACAGTGAGGACTGACAGGAGGAACCAGACAGACACACGGCTGTACGAGGAAGCATACTCATATTCAGGGGTGGAAAGAGTACCAAAATATCCTACACGAGTGGAAATGCCGTTACTTTGCTGCCATTTTACTTGGACGTAAAATTACTGATGTGAAAATCTACTTAAGTAAAAGTAGCTTATTTAAAATGTACTCAGATTAAAACTTATTTGGGTTATTTGGCTACAACCATCACTGAGCACTTCCTCAAAGGGAAGCCAAGCTACACATTAAACACATTTTCACTGGTTGGGGAAAAAAAGATTATCAACAAATCTAACTTTATTTTACTAAACTATATGTACGTTACATTTTCCATAACGTGACTAAGATATATCTTCCTTAACGTTACGCCTACTTCGCCATGGCTAACGAGATATGCGACCTGCAAAACTACCTCAAAGTCTTTTTCCTCACGGATTTGTTGACAGAGCTCCTGGCTTTCACACGGACAGACGTGTGCCTTGGAGCTCAGACATATCGCGGACAGAACCAGAAGAAACCAGAACATTTCTGGACGCGGAGGTCGATCAAACAGCCTGGATGTAGCTTGGTAAAAGACAGTTGGCAGCAGAAGAGAAGTCTGCGCTATGTCAACAAATCACGTTACGCCAGTCGCGTGGGTTTTGGTACGGAGTGTGAAGTAGGACAAACTTCATCCGCACGCACAGGAAGCAGTGACGTGTATTTGAATTATAATTAACCAAAGCATAGAAAACATTAAAACTACAAAAATTCCAAAATTTTTGCAATATGAAAGTAACCTACCTAACTGTATAGTCGCTGCCTCCGAGACCAGATGAATTATTAAAGTTGGTAAATTATTAAAGGTGCATTAAGTAAAATGCACCAACAGGACCTTATATCTGCAGGGGGTTGATAGGGTTGTTGGTGCCAGGTGCTGACATTTCTGCACTTCTGGGCCCATACTGTGTTTGGGTCTCTACATTGCATTTTACATTGCTGACTGTCATTAGGGAGCCTAGGTCACTTCTGCCTATTCTAATACACAGTGTTAGGGAAGCTACTTTGAAAGCATAGCTTTGCAGGCTACAAATTACTTCACACTGGAAGAAGTTGAACTACAGAAAAGCCACCCTAGGAAGAAATCTTGTTTGGTTAACTAAAGCTACTTGGGAAAAAGTAGTACAAACTACTTTGTAAAGAAAAAAATGATCAAATTGACAATGTACATATGATACGCAATTAATTATTATTAAAAGATACCACTCAATTGAGTTTATTGCAAAAAGTGCCCACTTGTTCACGGGTCATACATAAACCAGAAAGATAAAATACCCCACTATTCATGGGAAAGTGCAAGGAATGTCAGCTTTGGTTTTGTATACAATGTCCATCAGTCAGACACCTGCCTTCCAGAAACTAGAGTCCAGATGGCGGTATTGCACCAAGCAGGATTACTCAGTTAGCCAGGTAACTTCTAAAATAGCATGCAACAACTTCTCTGAACATTTGTTAATACATTATACAATACACAATAAATTGGTGATTGTTCCACAGGCTGAGATTTGGGAGGTTTATCCATGATGACGTTGTCGCTATGTGAGCACTGAGCAACGGCCACCCTACACATGGACACATGCACTACACAAAGGTCAAGTGTGTGGTGGTGGCTGCCTGACGAATGCATTGCCTGGGCAAGCCTTCACAGCGGTCAGCATGAAAGAAAAAGGGGGCGGGGCTGGTCAAAGGGGGTTCAATTACAGTAGAGAAGCAATGGCAAAATAAAAATAAAAATGATTCCTTTCCTTTTATAGCCCAAAATTGTTTGTAGTTTCAGTAGTTAACTACACAAAAAATGGCAAAAAAAGTAATTTATCTACTTGAATCACTATGTAAATATGAATGTAGTTGAACTACCAGCAAGCTACTGCAATGTGTAATTAAACTACTAGTTTAGTTACATGTAGTTCACTACTCCCCAACACTGCTAATACATTACAGATAACTTGATATTAGGGGTGTTGCGAGATGGTACTATTTGTATCTGTATCTGTATCTGTTCAGCCAACAAAAATTGTATTCAAGTGAAAAACAGAAATAGATGGGCTCTTGATTGAAGCCATATAAAGAAGTAGATACTGCGGCCACTTCCTCTTCCTTTTCTTCTCAGGTGGCAGGGTATGACGTGAGTCATGTACGATGTGATTGAACCTTTTGTACTGTCCATTACCTTTTGGATGGTATGGCGTGGTGCGACTCAATGCCATATGTGCGGCACAACTGCTTCAGCAACTCTCCTTCAAAATCCAAAATTTGGATTTTTTTTTTAAGTTACAATTAAAATGTGTAAAAAACACAGTTCACGGACAGTTTTACAGTACACCCTTGAAAAAGACTGGTGTGTAAACCTGTGTAAATGCATTCAGTATTTGCATTTGTATATCCCAGTTTGAAAATGATCTTTGGAATTTGTATGTTTCCAGATGAGGATGATGATGAAATTGAATGAAATCCAAACGGACAACAACGATGACCAGTTTGTATGTGGCGTCATAGCCTTTGGAAAGTCAACAATTCATGGGGCAAATTGACATGATTCTGAAAAAATTACAGGTCAGGGCGAAATGACATTTTACTCACAGGCTGAAACACTGAACAGAGTATCTGTTAGAAAAAATATCTAAATCTCTATTTCTAAACATCTATCTATCTATCTATCTATCTATCTATCTATCTATCTGTCTGTCTATCTATCTATCTATCTATCTATCTATCTATCTATCTATCTATCTATCTATCTATCTATCTATCTATCTATCTATCTATCTATCTATCTATCTATCTGTCTATCTCTATCTGTCTATCTATCTATCTATCTATCTTTCTGATCTATCTATCTATCTATCTATCTATCTATCTATCTATCTATCTGTCTATCTGTCTATCTATCTATCTATCTATCTATCTATCTGTCTATCTCGTCTATCTATCTATCTATCTATCTATCTTCTTCTGTCTATCTATCTATCTTATCTGTCTATCTATCTATCTTTCTATCTTTCTATCTATCTATCTGTCTGTCTGTCTATCTATCTATCTATCT